>MU225891.1:1713168-1741571 GCA_018584345.1 Thuja plicata
TATATATATATATATATATATATATACTCCCATATCTATATATTCAATATATATGTATATCACATTTTGAAATTTGTTAGAAAGAGAAGAATACACATTTTTAAAGGAATAGTGCTCAAGTCTCATAAAAAGTACACATTTATTCCTCATCATTATTTTCATCACAGTGTACGATAAGACCAACTTCATCTTCTATAACAAATTTATCAAACCACTTAGGCTCAGTCGTGTTCCTAATTTCCATAAAGATAAATAAAAATTTCATATTCCTTCTAATTGATGGTGTTTCTTCAATGTATTGTTCCCAATCTTCAACCATCAAAATAGGATAAGTAGGTATTTTCTTTTCATTCCTGATGAAATACTGTTAGTATCTTGGTTTAGATATTTTTAAATCTCCTCTAACACTTGCAATCACCTTATTTAGGTCTTTAATATATTTCCTCTTAAATACCTTTCTACATAGTCATCCTATAGCCTATATACCTGGATCAACTTGTAAATTTGAAGCTATAAACATTGTTGGGATGTTTGAATTTACACAGTGAATATTATCATTTTTTATAAATTCTCTTTCTAAGATAATATAAATAACTCTTACTGTTATATCATAAGTTGCCAACATCATTTTCTTGATTCTTTTCATAGTAATTTTACCATCAAAGGCTACCAGTGCTTTTGAACATATGAGTTTAATTGTCTTAGGCATATCTTACCCACTTAATCCAAAAATTATAAACTTCATGTTGGTTATCTAATGTAACTATTTCATATTTATAATTCCTTTATTGGATTCATTCCATAATGTCTTCTAGAGAACATATCATTCCAGTAGAATTTGGAACATTTCTTCTTGTTTTAATCCCTATTTTAACTTATCTGAGCTTATTATATATTATTTGATAGCGTTTCAGATTCTTAACTACCATATGTTTTATTAGTTAATATTTATTTACCTTAATCCTATTTCCTAATGTATGTCTAATACGATAATTAGAGATTGTAGTATTATCCTATTCCCATTTTAACTTTATCAACACCCTGATTAGCTAATCTATATGTTGTCTTGTATCCTTCTCTATAAATGTGATTAATAGTAAAGTGTTCTATGTATTCCACTAGACCTCTATCTTGTCTTACATAATTATTTAATTTCCAATTGGGAGTTTCCCCCTTTCTGATTGCATTAATGATTATCGTTGAATCTCCTTCAATTTCCAATTTATTTATTTATTTCATTCTACTTAATTTTAATCCTTCAATAAGGGCCATAAATTCTCCCTCGTTGTTTGTTTTAATACCTACTGGTTCAGATAAACTAGCAATTAATTCTCCATTATTGTTATGAATACATGCTCATATACCTGCTATTCTAGGGTTTCCTCTGGAAACACTATCAAAATTTAATTTATGTCATCCATAAGCAGGAGGTTTCCATTTATATTCTAATCTTAATTTTGCCACATCCTTATTTGGTTTAGAATTTATCAATGGTATTTTGAGGCGTGTCCATTTATTTCTAGTTTTATCATCCTAGGTTGAGAATATTCTGGTTTGTTTACTAAGAAAATTTCTATTATTTACTACTTCTACTATAACAACTTCCACTTTTCTCAGAAATTGATTAATTTGAATTTCTTCCTGTCTAAAAATTCTTCTATTTCTTTCTTTCCAAATTTCCCATAGGATAATTGAAAGATTTATAATCCATTAGCTATTTTATAGATCATTATTCTTAGGTCTAGGCCATCCTAGGATAAAATCAACTAAATTATCTCAGAAGCCAGATTTTTACTTTAATCTTTTTGATATCCATTTCCAACATTGCATAGAGTAATTACAATTGAGAAGAAGGTGGTTAATGCTTTCTTATGCAAGCTTACATAATAAACATCTAGATGGTCCAATATACCCCATTTTACACAACATTTCTGATGTCAATATTCTCCCATGCAGTGCTAATCAAGTAAACAAGCATGCCTTTGGTTAACATAGTTTATTCCAGCATAAGTTAGTAGGAAAATTAGTTTTTTCATACCCTTTTTTATTATACATCAATCTATACCCATCTTTAGAATTATATTCCCCATTTTTTGTGCAGAATCATATCACTTTATCTTTTCATTACTAGGGTTAATATACCTAGTACTTAGTATATTCATTAATTTATCAAAACAATTGTCTATGATATAATCTTTCTTACAAATATTCCATACCCACCCTAACATGGGAATATTAAGAGGAAAGGTTATATAGTCTTTCACAAATAAAATCCCAAATCAATTTTTAATTTATCTATCATCTCTTTATCACTCATCAATTTTGAGATGGGTAGATAGCCTTCCCAAGAATCATCTCAGAGTAATGCATCCATTTCATTTCCAATATTCCAGGTTATGTTCTCTCCTATAATATTTTTACAATGTCTTATAAAATTCCATACTCTTGAACCTTTAGAAGGATTATCATGTCTAAGAATACTCAGAGGATCATTACCATTTAAATACTTGTATTTAATGATTTTGACCCATTAAGTTCTGGGAATCTAACAATTTTCCATATCAATTTAGCCCCTAAAGCCAAATTTTGATCTTTAATATCTTTGATGTCTGCACCACCATATTTTTTATCTTTGCAAATTGTTTCACATGCTAGTAATGAAATTTTCTTTTTTTAATTATCTCCTTTCCAACAGAATGATATCATCTTTTAAATTATTTTCGGTCTAACACACAGTGGCATTCGTAAAAAAGACATCTGGTAAATAGGTATTGCTGATATTACTGATTTAATCATGGTCAATCTTCTAGTTGATGTTAACCATTTAACTTTCCAATATTCTTCCTTCTTTTCTAATTTTTGAATAATATTGTACCACAAATTAGATTCCTTAATCCCTTTATCTGAAGGTAAGCCTAAATATTTGGAGGGCAGATTGCCTTTTTTGAAATCTAGTAACTTAAGAATCTTTTTCTTACTAATCTCCTGGGTGTTAAAGAAAAAGATCTTAGACTTTCTCTTATTAATAATCTTACCAGAAGCAACTGAATAATTATCAAGGACTATCTTTAAATGATTTTCTTCCACTACGTTAGCTTGTCCATATAACATAGAGTCATCAACACTTTTTTGGTGAGTAATAGGTTCTAATTGACTAGTAATAGTAATACTCTTAAGATCACCTTTGGTTCTGGTTTTAGAAAGGGTTCTGCCTAAAGCCTTAGCCATAATAATAAAGAGGAATGGGGAAAGGGGGTCCCCTTGTCTGATTCCTTGTTAAATTTCAAAGAAACCCTTAGGATTCTCATTAACTAAAACTTATATTTTAGGGGTAGAGATACATTCATATACAATATTAATCCATTTTTTAGATAAACCAAAAGCTTCGAGGCATTTACATAAAAATTTCAATCCACCATATCATAATTGTTTATAATATCTAATTTCAATAGCATACTTGGTTCTTTATTATTTTGGATAGGATGAATTACTTCTTGAGCAATAATGATACCATCTAATATGGATCTACCTGGAACAAAACTAGTTTGTCCATCAACAATAATTATTAGTTAAATAGTTTTCAGACTATTACCCAAAATTTTAATAAAAAGTTTGTATATTGTTTTACATAGGGTGATAGGTCTAAATTCCTCCATACTACTAATATCATATTTCTTAGCTATTATAGAAAAAAAAGTATTATTAATTTCCTATAATAATTTACTAGAATTCCTAAATCTTTCCAAAACCATGGTGACTTCCTCTCCAATAAAAGACCAATATTTCTGGTAAAAAAATTAGGAAAGCCATCTAGCCTAGGGGCTTTATCCGGGTGTAAATAGTTTAAACCATATTCTACCTCTTCTTTAGTGAATTTTTCTGTTAACACTTGATTATGATTTTTATTAATGATTTTAGGGATGTTTGAACAAATTTTATTATGTACTTTTATATTTGGACCTTTCTTATTTTTAATAGATTTTCAAATAATTGACAGCTTCAGAAACAATTAAATTTGCATCATCTATCTCTATTCCTGATGAATTTTTAATCCTCGTAATCCTATTGACTTCTCTACGATTCTTAGTACTATTATTAAAAAAATTGTATTTCTATCTCCTTCTTCTAACCATGTTTCCCTTGATTTTTGTTTCTAGTGTATCTATTCCTTAGCTAAAATATCCTCATGCTTTTGTAATAATTATTTTTCTTTTAAATAATATTCTAAATTCATATCATTGTTAATAACTATTTCATAAAGGTTCTTTAGTTCTACTTCCGTGTTTAATTTAGTTTCCTAGATTTTACCAAAGGATATTGTATTCCATTCTTTTAATTTCAATTTTATATGCTTGAGTTTGCACATGCATATATATGCCTTCGAACCTTTAAATTTTATTTCATTCCAGCATTGTTTAATGTTATCTAGAATTTTATTATCTAAGAACCACATTTTCTCAAAATGGAAAGGATTTCTATTAGGTTTAATACTCTCCAAAATTACCAATGCTACTGGAAAGTGATCAGATCCTGAATAAGGAAGAATAAAAGATTCTAAGTTGAAATTAAAAGTACCTAGGTTACCTTTAAACATAAACCTCTCTAATATTTCTACAATATTACTAAAATATTCTCTCCTATTAGTCCATGTAAAAGTTCCATTATTATTTTTAATATCCATTCAGTTATTCATGTTGACCCAGTCTTTAAAGTAATTCATCTTAACAGAGTCTTTCCCTAATCCCCTTCTTTTTTTATTCTGATTAAGGATTACATTAAAGTCTCCTCATATAATAATAGATGTATTCTTATGGATTTGAATAAAGTATTCAATTTTTTCCCATATTTTTAGTTTTTCATTCAGATGAATTAGCCCATATATGTTGATTATTATAAAAGTCATCTTACTTAATATACTGGAAATATACCCACCAATCCAGTATCTAGATCCAAATTTATTTTCAGATTTCATTTTCCTAGGATCCCATAATATTGCTACCCCGGTTGAGGCTCCAAACGATGGTTCCCCAGAAAGTTCCCAAATCCCTAATTTTTTTCCTAAAACATTTAGATTTTCCTTATCTAATTTAGTTTCTTGAAGAAGAATGCATTCTGCATCAAAGCTCTTTAAGCATCTTTTTAAGATGTGTCTCTTGTTAGGGGCATTTAAGACACTAACATTCCAAGTTATTAATTTCAATGGATGGAGGGAAGGCACTTCCCCTTCCCAACATATAAAAATGTTAATTTGGCCTCACCTACCGCATTAGCAGAAATGTTCCTTAATTCCCCAAGGGATTTCCTACCTCTTTTCTATATAACTTTAGCACATTTGGTAATTCCTTTCCTTTTTTAGTTTTAGCTAATCCTAGACTGGCGTCTACAATTTTTATTACTGATTTCATATTCAGACTATCTAATAACTCCCTATGATTCTTCTCTTGAATGAGACCAGACATGTTTTCCAACATGATCTTATGGTTTTCTTGTTTATTGATATTATTAATAGGATATTCTAACCGTAGAAATTCTAAAATTTCCTCATTCAAAACCTTGTTTATATTAATGTGTTCTATACGAATGATATTTTTCAATGGTTCCATATTTGTTTCATTATCTTCTTTAATATTAGATATTTGTAATAAATACCTTCCTCAATGCTTTTTAATTTTTTCGATACCATATCCTTCATAGATTCAGCTTGGTTAAATATTTTGAGGAGAGAAATTTTGTAAGTCTCTATATCTATATCTTGTGTCTCAGAGTTTAGAATAAGCTAGTCAATATTGCATACCTAATTATCTTTATTTACTGGCTCATATTGAGCATTATCTACAAAAAATTCTCCTTCTTCCATTTCACCATTCTTAGCTATTAGTGAAGAAACCTCCCCAACAGTGATTTTCCATTATTAATGTTAAGCTTAAGTTTGTTATTATTTTTTTGTTTTCTATATTTTTAATTTCTTCCTGAGAAGAATTAGGGAAATCAAAAGATACACTACAATGATATTCATCAAAGGAAAAACTATCCTGAGAATTTGAGACCTCTGAATCAAGGTAATTATTGATATTTTTCTCAAAGAGCGGAGAATGATCACATAATTTTGGAAAGATTTCATAAAATTCATCTTGTATTTTCAATTTAATGGGATGTAAGTAATCCACTGAATTTTCTATCAATATCACAAATTTCACATCTGAACTCTGTAAAAAATCCCTATCTAATTATACCAATTTAGCTATGTTGTTTGCAATCTCCTTTTTTATTTTACTATGAATAATTTCCATAGGTAAATTTGGAAACGATACCCATTTGATAACATCTAAATTATATACTTTCTTAGGATTAAATTTTTTGCACAAATAGATAAATAGAAACTTGAATTCATAAAATTAGGGCAGACGTCATTCAAAAAGGAAGCTTTTAATTCCATATCAAAACAATCGATGAATAGAAAATTATTCAACATAAGAGTTATACTCACCTATCCTCGAAATGTATTTCTAAACCATTCTGCAATTTTAACAGAGGGGCAACCATTCCCTAACCATTTAGCAAAGAGCTCATTTGTTCTGTAATATTCTCGTAAACCATTAGTATATACATTTTCTATTTTAATTTCAGTACTTTTGGGGGCAAACTCCCTAGATTCAAAGAATAAACCATTCATATGGTTAATATTTCTCTGCATCATGTTTTTATGGTTTTTTAGAGGTTCTGAAGCACAACGCAATTTTTGAGAGAATAATTGGTTCCGTTTATATGCATATGTTCTCATATTTTTTAAGGATACAGAATGTGGTGATGTGGGTTTTATGTTTGGATTTTTTTAAGGAATATGTATTGACCTATTAGGGTTATCCAAAGATTTTTTCAGAGTCATAGCTTTAGAAGGTAACTCATTTGTTTTATTTAAAACTTCAAAGGGATTATATATATTTGGAAACAGATCAAGGTTTTGTGAGGGAGGATCCAAAATCCTGCAATCTTTCTTCCATTTTTTCTTTTCCCTATTAGATTTTACTACTTGCCAACCGTTAGAGTCATATGGGATTCTACTTTCAGAGAAAATTCTAGCAAAACTATTGGAATCATATTTAGTATTTCTATAAAAAATCATTTGTTTCTGAAGAAAAAATAAGCTATCGACAATCAAATATCTCTTACCAAATATGTATTACAAATGCAAATCATGAATCGACCGAGAAGAGAACATGTTACTAGTGTATGAGGTATCATTGATATTTTGCAGTAGCACTTTCCCATGGTTTTTCCCTTCCAAGGATGAGAATAATGATACTCGCTAGGGTTTTGAGTATAACGCTGCCAATATTTAAGATTTTTGGACCTCAAAAATTCATCCTTCTCTGCCATCATTTTTTTTATTTTTTCTCAATTAGTATATTTTTGGTATAAGATTGATAACTTGTTTAAATTTTTACGTCAACTTTCCTAAGCCTGAGTTTCTAAATTTGCATTGCCTAGTTTTTCATATCATGATCCTGCACATACACACCTCTTCACTTTAGCATCTCTTATCCACCTAATTCTCATACACCTTCACAATCACAAATTATTATATATTTATACACATTACATAAATTCATCTCAACTAGGTTGGCCATGGACCAAATTACAAAATATTAATTCAATACAAATCAATGCAGAATGTGATGCATTGAATGTCATCTAAGACATAGAAATGATTCATAAATACATCCTCAAAAACAATTCAAATTCATAAATCATGTCATGATCCTTGGAAACACATTACACCATCATGTCAGCCAGGAATAATAAGAACATAAAAAAACCACATCAAAATATTTAATTTCGATCACATATTCCATTGTGATCCAACAAAATGAATAGGACATGATCAATAAACATTAGAAAACAAAATGAAATGCCAAGACATCATCAGGAACAACTTTGTCTCATAAATATACTCATCTCTACATTGTTCATTGGGAACACTAATTAGAAACCACTATCATAAAATAAAAATAGCTTGTCACCATCCTAATCACAAACCACTTGAGCTGAGGATACACATTCATTTCATAAACTCACCACCTGGTTAGAAACCATTAATATTTCTTAACTGATCCACACAGGTCCAATAACTAAAACATTATGTATTCCTAAACAACCAAAAGAACACACTCTGATAAATCATTCATAGCTCACTCAAATCATTGTGTGAACCACTGTAAGTTGACTTAGATAAACTATAGACATCAATCAAACTCTTTGTACCTTCACAACATCTGATATTAAATATAGTATATGTACCATAGTAATCTTCTCACTCAACATCTTAGGAATGAAGCCACCAATAATAGGAATATGTTGACATCAATGAAAAAACATTAATGCTAGAACATATATGCACAATCTAAACAATATCTCAACATTACCACCTAGTTTGTCATGAGGCATTTCCACCATATTAAAATCCCCTCCTAAAATCCATAGAAAATCATCCAAGCAGAACATCCACTTCCACAATTCAATCCTCTCTTTGTAATAATTAGGTGCATAAAAAAATCATATACTGAATTCCTGATCATTGTCCTTAAATATCACCCATGCCACCTTGTTGCATGGTGAAGCCCCAAATATAGACACAAAATTCATCAATTTAGGACCAACCATGATGGAAATCCCTCCTTTCCCCTTGCAGTGGTTGGTGGCATAAAAATTTTCCACTCTCTAGATTCATCTAAGGTTAACATTAAAATTAAAGGTAATCTTTTTAACTTCTTGAAGGAGAAGAATATCCATATTTCTATTCATGTTAAGAAATCTCTTGACTGTATTTTTCCTATCAGGATATTCTAATCCCATCACATTCCAAGATGATTATTTTAGGTCCATTTGAATCATGGGGTGGTATCCATTGACATTCTAAAATTCTTATAGTACTTGGGAAGAGCTCCCTTGGGGAAAACTTATCTTGTCTAGAGAGAGTAGAGCCACATGGACTACCTCTCTTTCTCTTGACTTTAAATTGAAATGTATGCTCAAAACCTAGGGTGGGTATAGTAGACACCTCCTCCTTATTATTCTTCTTTTTCTTAGCTTTATTCCTAGGTTTCTTGTCTCTTAGAGTGTGCATGGCCTCATGATCCACCTCACAATTTGGTTAGCCTCAGTGGGGACAATGTTCCAGTTCAATCCATCATCCTCCAATGACTCACATGTGTTGTCAACTATACCCTTGGAAGAATTTGTTAAGTCCACAACCTCATAAAGGGGCCCAACCCCAAAAATAAGTCGATCACTGTCCTTGGGACTAAATTGGGGGAGTCTAAAATAAAGGGTAATTATTATTGGGATCACAATGAGGGGGAAATTTGAAATATAATATTATGAGTCATAAGCATCTTTTATGGCTTCTGGTTCATCCTCTATATCTATCCCATCATAATCAGAGTAGGGATCCAAATAAGACATGGTCTCCCCTAGTATCACCCACCTCCAAGCACCTCCTTCTTAGTGACAAGGATAGGGGTCATCCTATCCTTACGGGTGCATCTCTCTAAGGGGTTAGGGCCTTTATTTATCTCCATATATCCTAGGCTATTCATCTCCTTGAGAATAGTTTCATAGTATCCCCCTTTCCTTATGATACTTTTCATTTTGGTTCTAGCCTCTAAAATTTTCTTAATTTTATTGACAGTCAGTTGTTGAGCATTAACGGTTCTTGGGCCAACCTAGGAGGGTTGAGATACTTCAATAGTTATAGCAATATTTTTAGGATAGAATATATTTCTTAAATTCTCTTTGGGCTCATTGAGCTTAGCAGTCATAGATTTTCTATGACTCTCATCAATCAGAGAAGCATCTGAAGGCTTCCAATTGTGGTTTTTATTTTAAACTATTTTTTATTCAATATGAGGGTGAAATCACAATAGTGTGTCCCACTTTTCAGGATGAAGGAAATCATTCTTCCCAAAAAAAATTATTTTTGATGCCTTCATTCGAAGTACCCTCTTTGCTCGAAGGGGGTAATTGGCTTCGCGCGAAGTACCCCATGTAGGGTACTTTGCGCGAAGCCCCCTTCTGACTACCCATTTCATTTTCACCATTTATTGTTGGAGATTTTGTGGACCCAGGGATTAGAGTGAACCAATGACGTTTAGTATGACATCAACACATCCCAAGATTTTTTGACTTCTTTTGATTGTTAGTAGTATCAGGTACATGCATTTTTCTCATTTTTTATTGTAAATTATATGTTTTATATTTATTTTAGTTAGTTATTTGTTTTAAATAATTTTTAGCTTGTAGAAATGTTAGAAAATTGTAGTTGAATTTTAGAACATGTTACAAAATTATAGTAGTATGTTAGAAAACCATAGTAGAATGTTAGAATATGTTATAAAATTGTAGTGGTATTGTTAGAAAATCATAGTAGAATGTTAGAAAATGATAGAAAACATTAAAAAACCATGGTATAAATGTAAGAATATATTTGAAAATGTTAGAAAATTGTAACTTAGTATACATTAGAAAATATTATAAAAATGTAAATTAGTATACATTAGAAAATATTAGAAAATCGTAGTAGAATGTTAGCAAATGTTATAAAATTATAACTTAATATGTTAGAAAATATTAGAAAATCATAGAAAGCCAAAGTAGAATGTTGGAAAATGTTAGAAAATATTTACAAAACATTAGAAACCATAGTAGAAATGTTAGAAAATATTAGAAAACATTAAGATCTTGTAGAAATTATTAAAAATATTTGTTTTTAAATTGCTTTGAGTTAGTTATATTAGGAATCTCTCTCTCTCTCTCTCTCTCTCTCTCTCTCTCTCTCTCTCTCTCTCTCACACACACACACACACACACACACACACACACACAATTATGTACATATGTTCTAGAGTTACATGTATAAATGTTGTTCATGTACAGTTAGATGTTAAAATATTATCCTAGGAGGACCTCCTTTGTAAATCCTAGTACCCTTTAAGACACTTAGAGGACCCCTTAGTACACCTTAGGACCCTTTAGGAGCCCTATTGTGACATAAAACTCTTTAAGAACCCAAGTAGGACCCTTTAAAACACCTAGGATGACCTATTAGAATTCTTTAAGAATACCTAGGACCCTTAAGACCTAACAAGACCACTTAAGACCTAATAGGACTAATATTACCTATTAAGACCAATTAGTACATCCTAGGAGCCTTTAAGACTATGAGTACACACTAGGACCCTTTAGGACACCTATTATGACATAAATCGCTTTAAGAACCCAAGTAGAACACTTTAAGACACCTAGGATGACCTATTAGAACTTGTTAAGAACCCGTCAGACCCTTAAGACCTAATAAGACCACTTACTTGACCTAATAGGACCTATTAATACCAATTAGTACATCCAAGGACACTTTAGGACTATTAGTACACCCTAGGTCCCTTTAGGACCCCTATCATGACATAAAGATATTTAAGAACCCTTAGGATCATTAAGACCTAGAATAGGACCACTTAAGACCTAATAGGACCCCTTAAGACCTAATAAGACTAGACTAAAGACCTAATAGGACTAATATGACCTATTAAAACCAATTAGTACATCCTAGGACCCTTAAGAACTAATAAGACCACTTACTTGACCTAATAGGACCTATTAATACCAATTGGTACATCCAAGGGCCCTTTAGGACTATTAGTACACCCTAGGTCCCTTTAGGACCCTTATTATGACACAAAAATCTTTAAGAACCCTTAGGATCCTTAAGACCTAGAATAGGACCACTTAAGACCTAATAGGACCCCTTAAGACCTAACTAGAGTAATAGGACCTATTAATACCAATTTGTATATGTCCAAGAACCCTTTAGGACAATTAGTACATCCTATCTTTTTTTTAATATTTTTTTAAAACAAAAAAATATAAAGTTTATTTTATGTTTTTTTCTTCAATAAAAATAAAACATGCTTTTTTTTAAAAAAAAATTAAAAATTAAAAAATATAAATGTTTTTTTGTTTGTTTTTTTTCTTAAAAAACATGCAGTTTTTTTTTTCTTTTAAAAAGCATGAAGTTTTTTTTTGTTTTTGTTTTTTTTAAATAATAATTTATTTTCTGTCAAATTTAGTAGGAATTGTGAAGGTAGTCTAGATTTGGAGGGTTTCACCAGTTTAGCAGGACTCCATCTACTTTGGCTGAGGTTTCTTCCGGTTCATTTGGTTTTTGATCTACTGGTGGTTTTTCGCTCATAACTTGAGCAAACGGAGGCATTTTTTTCCAAACGAGATATCGACGAAAAGCTGGCTCTGAGGCTATTCTGATTTTTTTAGTTTAGTTATCTGGTTTTTCCATCTTGGAGGGTTTTTTTATAGTCAAATTCAGGGTTCCATTTTTGCACTCCAATCACTATATCTCGCTCCTCTGAACTCCTTTTTTCAATTTTCGCATGGCGTCAGAAAGCTGCTTTTGTTCTCCTTTCTTCTTCTATGGGTCTCACTCCTAGAAATTGCTCCATGTAAGTTTTATTCAATTTTTTTTCTCTATGGAATTTTGGTGGATATCTTGGATGTTTAAGGTCCTAGGATCATTTCCTTTTCTGAATATTGTAGACATCCTTTTCTGTAGCTTTTCTTTTTTTTGCAAATTCACTGAGATAAAGTGTGATCTGATGCATGTTTGGGATATTATTGTACTCGCACTATATTATAAAGTGCCATGGTGGGTATGATGTTTGCTTTATTTTCCATCTACCTTTGTCAAGTGAGTGTTCCTTCCATGACATTAGCCTCACTATATGTGTCAAGTGAGTGTTCCTTACATGACCCCATTATTTATATGTGTTTGTATATTCTTCATCATGCAATATTTCTTGACAGTCTATTTTAGTGTACCTGTCATACCTCTCCCTTCTCAGCATTATGGGGGGTATCTCTTATTGGCTCTAATGCTTCCTTGGTTTGATTGATCAGATATTCAGGGTTTGTCTATAGTCTTCTCTACCTGATCATGTTCTATTATAGTGGAGGCTCCAACAGTTATATTTCGACAGTGTTTGCAGCTTCATGCTTCAAAGGTGTTCTACATATTTTTTCTTTGTTCCTATTTTCTGGGACATTCTCTAGTTTGGAGGCTTATTCAGTCCTTCACTAGGCTTCATCTCTTTTTGGAGAGGGGTTTTTCCCACTAGGCTTTCTCCTTTTCTCCTCTTTACAAAGATTTTTTTATACTTGGGTACCTGATCAGGCCTTGTTGTCGGGACCCATTTCCTACTTTTAGTAGTTGTTTCTAGGTTTTTAGCTTCTCCCTAAGTTTATCTTAACGGGGGTGTTAGAGTAATAAAGTGATTCGGCTTATTAATTAAATCAAATTGATTTAATTATTAAGTCGCTTATTATCTCTATTTTACTTAAGCTAAACTTTAGGGATATAATAATTAATTATTTTATTAATTATTATTATGCTACCTAGATTTTTCCCTTTTAGGATTTTGATCACCTTCATAAGGTTTGATCTCTTTGTATTTTTTATTCCATCTCTGAATGAATATTTTGTCTTTTAGAACTTTTTTGTCTCCAATCTTTGCTTTTGTAACAGGTTATTTTACATGCAGATGATCTTGGCTTATGAATTCTTTGAATTCTAACAATAAAACTCTTTAGGAACCCAATTAGGACATTTTTAAAACACCTAGGATGACCTATTAGAAGTCTTTAAGAATCCCTAGGACCCTTAAGACCGAATAATACTATATTTAAGACCTAATAGGACTAATATGACCTATTAAGGCCAATTAGTACATCCTAGGACTCTTAAGACCTAATAAGACCACTTACTTTGCCTAATAGAACCTATTAATACCAATTAGTATATACAAGGACCCTTTAGGATTGTTAGTACACCCTAGGTCCCTTTAGGACCCCTGTTGTGACATAAAATTCTTTAAGAACCCAAGTAGGACCCTTTATAAGACCTCTAGGATGACCTATTAGAACTCTTTAAGAATCCCTAGGACCCTCAAGACCTAATCAAACTTGAATTAAGACCTAATAGAACTAATATGATCTATTAAGGCCAATTAGTACATCCTAGGACCCTTAAGACCTAATAAGACCACTTACTTGACCTGCTAGAACCTATTAATACCAATTAGTATATCCAAGGACCCTTTAGGACTATTAGTACACCCTAGGTCCCTTTAGAACCCCTATTGTAACATAAAACTCTTTAAGAAGCCAAGTAGGACCCTTTAAAAGACCTCTAGGATGACCTATTGGAACTCTTTAAGAATCCCTAGGACCCTTAAGACCTAATAAGACTTGACTTAAGACCTAATAGGACTAATATGTCCTATTAAGACCAATTAGTACATCCTAAGATGCTTAAGACCTAATAAGACCACTTACTTGACTTAATAGGACCTATTAATACCAATTACTACATCCAAATACCCTTTAGGACTATTTGATGCAATCAAGCTTGGGGAATCCAAGAATGGACTATCCAAACTTGTAGCCAACAACAAGACAACAACAGAAACTCAACAACACAACAAGATATATCAATATCAATTTATATTATCTTAGAATTAAAATTACATGCAACATGTTGGGTTGTAAGGCCTTCCCGGTTAGGGCCAAAAAAACAAAACATCAACAAGATCTCATTGGATCTATCTTCACCAATCTACCCTACAATTAAGTGGAAGAAACTAGATCTGAACTTGTGCTTGCAAGCCACCAAGAAATCTTACAAGTTTTTTTCTACCCACTTACAACTATCTAAGACACTTTACAAATTTTTATCTTATCAGCTTACTCTCTCCTTTTCTCCCTAAAACATAAACCTAGACTCTCTTTATACACACAGCCACAATTTGGCTTGTAAATAGTATTTAAATTCCCCATTCAGCCATTACAATCCATGATAAACAAATATTAAATGCACTAGTGGGCTGAAAATAACCATCAAATACATAGAAGAAAACACCAACTCAGATTTACTTCAACACAAGATCTAATGGATCAAATTTGCATGCCTCGAAACTCAGCAGGATCCCAATAAACCCCTCAGATCATGGTTGCAATCTCCATTGCCTTCTCAATCCACAAACATGATTTAGTGAATTCCAACAACTAGTTAGAAAAGAATAACACCGAGACCTAGACCACTCAGTAAGACAACACCGAACCAACAGCAACAAGTCAGTGAAATTAGTGAGTCAACTCCTCCAAACAAACTACAATGAGAGATAAGCTACCGAGAAAGATACCACCAAGATGAACACACAAAACAACTACCACTGAGAAGTGCACCTCGGAGTAGAATATAACCAAATACTGAACACTACCAAGTGCAAACACTACCAAGCAGTGTAGCACTGAGCACCACCAAGTTCAGTCACCGAGTCCATTGCTGAAGCAACACATCTTCCACTAAATTTACCAAATAACTCAAGTCTCCAACTGAGTTTACTACTAAAACCAAATCAAACCAAAACATATCTTTGGTGATACGGGATTGCCAACTACTCCAAGATGCTCCTGCATTAGACACCCTAGATGCGAAGAGATGTTCTCAGTAGCTCGATGAACATCTATTGGGATTTATCACATAGATCAAAAATGGTTCTTGATATACATGTACTCCAATTCCTCAACGGACACACTCTTTCCTCAGTTCTTATTCTACTTCCTCTTACTAGGACCCTCTAATGTACCTTCAAATCCCTAAATCTGAATGTCTACACCAACCCCTACAACCATCTCAGATCTGCTACCAATGCTCAACTTCCTCCTTCCTTTGCCTTCATTCTTCAAAGGAATCAAAATAGACATATGTCCATCTTTCAGGATAGTAATTAAATTTATTTTATAATCATGAATAACCTCTCTATCATACTGCCAAGGTCTCTCAAGTAAAACATGACAAGAACTCATCTCTACAATGTCACATAATACTTCATCTCTATAAGAACCAATATAAAGACTCACCATGCACTATTCTTTCACCTCTACTGCATGACCATCTTGTAACCAAGTTATTTTATAAGGACAAGGATGCCTCTACCTTTTCAAACCAAGTTTCTGAGTCATCTCCTCAGCATCTAGGTTGTCGCTACTTCCTCCATCAACAATTACCTTACAAAATTTACCACCAGACTTGCACACAGTCCTGAACAAGTTCTTCCTCTGATAAGAATTAGCTTGTTTCAAGGGCACAAAAGTTCTCCTAATTAAGAGAGTCACACCTTCTACCTCAGGTTGATTCTCTACAACTTTATTTACCACAACATTTCGAAGACTACCAACCTTCCCATCTGGATGGGTAAATTCAATTGATCGATATCCTTCTTCACCACAACTGTAACGAGTACCTCTGAACACACCTCTACCTTCCCTTCTCCTCGGTTCAACAAGTTTCAGTTCATCTTCAACTTTTGATTTATCCTTCACCGATTGTTCTTGCTTCTCTTTCCCTTGGGAATTACCATGATGTCTTCTTTTCAACTTATCTTCTTCCTTCAATGTATATTGATATGCATCTTCTACTAAGTCAATCTTAAACATACCAATCTCATCCTCGATATTGAATCTCAAACCATCGACATACCTCACCACCTTTTCTTTACAAATTTCTCTATGCCCAGACTAAATAGTCAACTTGTAGAACTCAATCTTCCATAGTCATCTCATTCTATTTCAGATTCTGAATTTCTTAAACAACACAAGTTCATAGTCGATAGGAATGAACTTAGCCTTTAGCTTTATCACCATCAAACTCCACCAATTGATCTTCATCTCACCTTCTTCTTCTCGGTCCCTCTGCAACTCTTTCCACCATAAAGCAGCATGTCCTTTCAAATTAGTCTTTTCCAACCTCACTCTAAGAGGATCTTCAATGTCTTCCAGCTCAAAGTAGTCTTCTAACTCACCGATCCAATCAATCTGATCCTCAGGTCTCAATGTACCTAAAAAATTGGACACCTCCATTCGGTAGCTAGTACTCAACCAAACTCTAGATCTTTGCAACCGATCATATATGTCTCCTTCAGATCTATCCATCTAATCGGATTTTTCATCTACACTATATCGATCATATTGAAAGTCTTTAGCAGCTTCTTCATTAGCATCATTCACTCTTGGACCTCTATGTAATCCAACATTTCTGAGACCTTCTATGATTTCATTTTTCATTGCCGCCATCTCAGTTCTAAATATTTTTGTGATCCTCACTTCCACCTCCATAGAAAGATCTGTAATCACCCTAGGTTCCAATCTTCTCAGAGGCATCTCTCCAGATCTTTGAGAACCCTAAGCTCCAAAAGAAATGAGCCAACTCTAATACATCTTATGTGGTCTAGCTCAGGGAATCCAAGAATGGACTTCCCAAACTTGCAACCAACAACAAGACAACAATAGAAACTCAATAACACAACAAGATAAATCAATATCAACTTATATTGTCTCAAAATTCTAATTATATGCAACATGTCAGGCTGTAAGGACTTTTCGGTTAGGTCCAAAACAAAATAACATCAACAAGATCTCATAGGATCCATCTTCACCAATCTACCCTACAGCTAAATGGAAGAAACTAGATCTGAAATTCTTCTCACAAGCCACCAAGAAATCTTATAATTTTTTGTCTACCCACCTACAACTATCTGAGAGACTTTACACATTTTCAGCTAATGAACTTACTCTATCATTTTCTCCCTAAAACATCAACCTAGACTCTCTTCTATACACACAGCCACAATTCAGCTTCTAAACAATTATTAAATGACCCAGTTAGCCATTACAATCCATGATGAACAAATATTAAATGCACCAGTCAGCTGCAAATAACCAACAAATACATAGAAGAAAACACCAAATCAGATTTAGGTCCACACAAGATCTAATTCTTCAAATCCGCCTGCCTTGGAACTTAGAATGATCCTAATGACCCCCTCAAATCATGGATGCAATCTCTACTTACTCCTTAATCCACAAACATGAGTCAGTGAATTCCAACAACTAGTTGGAAAACAAGAACACCAAACCAACAACAACCAGTCGGTGAAATCACCGAGCTAACTCCTTTGAACATACAACACCAAGTTATAAGATACCAAGCAAGACACCACCATTCTGAACACACTAAACAACTACCACCGAGAAGTGTACGTCCGAGTAGAATATCACTGAATACTGAACATCAGCGAGTACAGGAACTATCGAGCATTGTAGCAATGAGCACCACCAAGTTCATTCACCAAGTCCATCAGTGAAGCATCACATCTTTCAACCGAGAACTACCACTAAAGCGACCAAGCATCTCAGGTGTCCAACCAAGTTTACTACTAAAACCAAATCCAACCAAAACATATTTTTGGTTACACAGGATTTCCAACTACCCCCGGATGCTCCTTCATCACTATTAGTACACCCTAGGTCCCTTTAGGACCCCTACTATGAAAAAAAAATCTTTAAGAACCCTTAGGACCCTTAAGACCTAGAATAGGACCACTTAAGACTTTTAATAGGACCCCTTAAGGCCTAATTAGAGTAATAGGACCTATTAATACCAATTAGGATCTAGTATTGTGAATTTAAGTATAATTGTATATATTTAGATATTTGTTTCCATTTTACATGTAGTTATAACATGTAATCAAGTACTTAATTGTTAACACTTAGCTTTCACATGTTACATCTAAATGGACACTCATGATATACTAGCTCAAGATGCACCTCGCAATCTTGATCTTGTGACTATTTTTCAGACTACTCAACAAAAGATGGATTGACTTTAAGAGTCCATCCGTACATCTCAGCTAGGTGGCCTATACAAAGATATTTTTATCATTGTATTGAGGATCTTGGAGGATATGACTTCCAGATTAAGATCCCACTCTTCCTTCACACCACAAGTTGTTGATAGTATTTTTGAGAGTTGAGAGCCAAGGACTTGGGTGATGTTTCCTTGAAGATGGCCCAGAGCCGTGTCCCCAAGGAAATCATCAAAAAAGAGGTTTTCCCATTTATGAGGGGAAGCCCAAGGTGAGGGCATATCAGGTTACACAGTGTGAGATTCCTTAGATTGCATGCATGATATACCCCCATTTTCTTGCAACACATGGTCGTTATCCTAATAACAAGAAGATTCCATTATATTTTTCCCAGTAGTTATACGTTGAGTTCCCTTTGGGACTCAGGGTCAAATTTTTAGATATTCCTAGATATTATGGTTAGGGGCACGGTAGAGTTGCAAACTATGATAATTATTGTAGGGTTGATTGAGACATATGTTCTCATAGATAGCTGGTTGGCTAGAGGACTTCAGTAGTGGCACCGACAATGGGTTCTACTGCAGTTAGAGTGGTCATTATTTCCCAGAGGCAAGTAGTGGACAAGATAGGGGAGATTGCTTTTGCATCCACCTCATCACTTCAGATACAGTGGGAAGATATATTTTGACTAGACTGATTTGATCTAGATCATCTTCTGAGGCTTCATCTAGTACTGCTATAGGGGTCAATGATGAGGCATATAGAGCTACAGGTATTCCTCCACCTAGAGAGATACAAGCACTTTCTATACATCATACTCATTTGGATGTGGCACTTTAATTTTTGCAGGATCTCCTGCAGTCATATTCTTATATTCCAGGCATGTAGAGGATCCTAGTATGGTTAGTTAGAGATGTCATCAGAATTTCATGGGGTCCTTTAGTTCCACTGACATAGGATACACCATCTAGTTAGGCACAACATAGTTCACAGCACTCTGCAGAGTGCTCTTCACCCACTGTCTATAGCTATAGAACTAGGTATATGGGTTGGATATGTACACAACATATCTGAGGGCCTAGACACATTTGATGAGTAGTTGTGCAGGTTGAGTCAAGTAGACACTGGCACTGATGTTGGATCATTTATGAATTTGTTATTGCATCCTGGTGGTTCAGGATCTACAACACTCCCCTCGCAGCTACACACACCCCTACACTCTTCATTACTAGAGACATTCAGGAGTGGAGGTGGTGTGGGTGATTCAATTTCTTTTGATGATATGATGGTGCAGTGTACTGATGATCCTCCTAGTCCTGAGACCCAGGTATATAAAGTTTTCTTTTCTCCTTTCCAGGAGTTTTAGTAAAAAATTAATTATTGATGTGTGTATTGATGTTTGTTGAATGTATAATATTTTATAGGGACAATTAGTATATCACATTACCTCTAGTGTGGGCTCGAAACATCTTCATGTGTTAGATTCAGTAGATGTGACACCTACTAGTGGTCAGGTAAGTTTTAAATATATGTAAGTTTAAGCATGCATGTGTACACTTGTAATATGTATATAAATATTTCAAGTAATTTACATAATATATACTATGCATGTGTATATAACCAACTATTGTACTAAATTGGCAGGGTTCAGTTGTTTCTTCATAGCCAGAGGATTCTCATGACACTCAGGAACACCACATTACCTTTAGTGTGGGCTCGGAGCATCCTCATAGGAGAGATTCAATAGATGTGACACCTAATAGTGGTTAGGTATGTTTTAAATATATTTAAGTTTAAACATGCATTTATATATTTCAACTATTTTACATTATTATTATTATATACATGCATTTATATTCACAGGGACCAGTTGTTGTTTCACAGTCACAAGATGCTCGTGGCAGTCGATCATAGGGTCACTCTGTTCGCATGCGCCTGGATGACTCCCTAGTTTAGGACATGTTGCATAGATATTTGATTTGATACTCATTATATATGTCATTATTATATGTTTGATATTTTTAGTTTATGATTTGAGACATATATTTATATGCTATCCAGACCTCTAGACATAGATGATTTATGATTTGACATTATATAGATTTATGATGGTTTCATTTGATTAGATGATATGATTTGATTAGATGGTTTTATTTGATTAGATGATATGATTTGATTAAATGGTTTCATTTTATTAGTGTTAGATTTGCTGAACTACAAATCTTCCCAAGAAACCTGCATGCAAACACTGTCACGAGAAGAAGCAAGACAGAAGAGAAAGAGAGCTATGGCAACCAATAGGCCAGAGAGTTGAAAATCATGTTGCAAGAATAAGCTTCTATTAACAACAATAAAATGATTACAATCTCTATGAAGAAATGAAAGCGGTGATTCCTTATAAAGGATACCGAAACCCTAAAAGGGAAACTTCTAGGAAATAGAAACTTCCTAAGTGAAACTTAAGCACTAAAGAGTAACTTAATTAATTACTCTAACACCCCCCCTTAAGTGTAACTTAGGGAGAAGCAAAATAGCTAACTAATGTAGAAATCAGAAAAGAAGGGTCCCGGCAACAAGGCCTGATCAGGTACCCAAAACATAAAGGGAAAAGATGTCCCAGAGAAAGGAACAAGAAAAGAGCAAGAAGCATCTCTGAAGCATGTCTGAAAACTCTGTCAGAAGATACTGCTGGAACCCCAACTGAAGTGCATGACTAGGTAGAGAAGACAAGTGTCTGAAGAGCTAATCAATCGAACCAGGAAGCAATAGAACCAACAGGTGAACCCCCCCATAATGCTGAACTGGGAGAGGTGACAGGACAACTAAAATGCAATGCCAGAAACATCTGCAGAAGAAGAACCAGGAACACCAATAGTGCAATAGAAGCACTCACACAGGATAAAGGGTAGTGTCACAGACACACTACATAGGATAATGTCATGGAAGGTACGCTCACTTGAAAAAGGTGGATGCGCCTAAAGCGGCATAAACATCATAACCCCCCATGGCACTTTATAACAGAGTGCGAGTACAAAAAATGAACAAGGTGTACAAGATCCCAGAAAGGCAGAAGAAGGCACTTTATCTCAGTGCATTTACATGAGAACAAAAATACAACAGAAGAGCATGCAAGCTTAGAAGTCAGAAAGAAGAGTGAGCTATGAACTCAGAAGAAGAGATCCCAGGACCTGTAGAACCAAGAAATCCACCAGAGGGCATAAACTGCCAAACACAGAGGAGTGAAAACTCGGAGCAGAATCTAGAAAAATAACCTTTGCCACTGAATAGCACACTGAACCAGCTTTCCGACAATATCTCGTTTGCCAAAAAAGGAGTCCGGATGAGCCAGATATGACTCCCGGAAGGCAAAAGAAGACATCAGACTTCAACAGCAAAAAACACTATTGAAACGGCATAACCTAAAAACCTAATCACCATAGTCAGAAAGAGCTTGAAAAGAGATTTTTGACGATATAAAGAAGTCCAAAAAAGACCTCCGTATGCTCCTTGTAGAGTGAAAAAGGCCCAGGTACCTCCAAAACACCAAAAAACCTCAAAAAAGAGCCCCAGGGGCTAAAAAATTGGGCCCCTGGGCGCATGGCGCGCGTCGGGGGCTTAACCCTAGCCCGCAGACAGCAATAGGACCGCCCGCTTAGTTTTTTAAGCCTGCGGGGGCTGTCACAAACGCGTCGCCAGTGAAAAGGGTGCCACCGGGTGGCGGGGTGCCGGGTTCTGGGGCGCGGTCGGCGGAGCACAGAACATCGCCGGCAGAGGAAGCAGGCGGGGGGCCGCGGGGCCAGGAGGCAGCTGGCGGCGGCGGGGCCACTGGGTATGTAGAGTGCTGCGGAGCGGCAGAGCAGGTTGGGGGCCAGGCGGAGCCGCTACCGGAGGAGCCGGAGCGGTGGCGCGGCGGCGCCCTTACAAATAATAAAGCCCGCGGTAAACAAAAACAAAAAACCTTGTAAAATTAAGGTTTTTTTTATTTTTTTTATTTTTCACCTCGGTTTCTGTGCCGTACGACACAAGAACCAAAAAAAATTTGCCTCAGAGCCCAGTAGTCCAAAATGGATGAATTTTATGTCGTTTCTGGGGTTTTGGGGTCCTCTGAGCTCAATGGCAATGTATGTTTGAGCCCAAAGTGACCATAACCAAAGCTTGCCCCTAAAAACCCACAAAAAACACTGGAAAACCCTCTGAAACCCTTGAAGTCTGAAAGCTTCAACAAAATATGAATAGAAACCAGCAGGGAAGCTCTGATACCATGTTAGATTTGCTGAACTGCAAATCTTCCCAAGAAACCTGCATGCAAACACTGTCACGAGAAGAAGCAAGACAGAAGAGAAAGAGAGCTATGGCGGCCAATAGGCCAGAGAGTTGAAAACCATGTTGCAAGAATAAGCTTCTATTAACAACAATAAAATGATTACAATCTCTATGAAGAAATGAAAGCGGTGATTCCTTATAAAGGATACCGAAACCCTAAAAGGGACACTTCTAGGAAATAGAAACTGCCTAAGTGAAACTTAAGCACTAAAGAGTAACTTAATTAATTACTCTAACAATTAGATGATCTGATTTAATTAGATGATTTGATTATATTAATCAAGTAATATATATTTCAAGTACATAAAAGCATACATATAAAGTATACATAAGTAATCTAACTAATTTCATTAGTAATATAACAAATGTCTTAAGGGGAGGTCTTGAGGGGATCTAATTAATATCATAAAAATAACAAGTTAATACATGTAACTAATGGACAATAAGTATTCTAACTCATTCTAGAACAAACTCATGTCATAAGTAATCTAACTAATTTCATCATGTTTTAGTGTTCAAAATAATGTCTTAAGGGGATGTTTAACTAATAAGAAATCTATAAAGAGCATCGAAAAATCAAAGCATACATAACTAATCTAACTAATGTCATTAGTAATCTAAAAAGTGTCTTAAGGGGATGTCTTAAAGGGATCTAATTAATATCATAAAAAATAAAAATTTAATACACGTAACTAATGGACAATAAGTATTCTAACTCATTCTAGAACTAACACATGTCATAAGTAATCTAACTAATTTCATCATGTTTTAGCGTTCAAACTAATGTCTTAAAGGGATCTTTAACTAATAAGCAATCTATAAAAATCATTGAACAATCAAAACATACATAAGTAATCTAACTAATGTCATTAATAATATAAAAAATGTCTTAATGGTAGGTCTTAAGGGGATGTCTTAAGGGGATCTAATTAATGTCATAAAAAACAACAAGTTAATACATGTAACTAATGGACAATAATTATTCTAACTCATTATAGAAGTAACACATGTCATAAGTAATCTAACTAATTTCATCATGTTTTAGTGTCCAAACTAATGTATTAAGGGGATTTTTAACTAATAAGAAATCTATAAAAATCATTGAACAATCATTGCATACTTATAAAACCATACATCTATACAAGCATATGTTGGAATAGTCCCAAGGATAACTGAGAGGGGGGTGAATTAGTTATCAGTCAATTTAATTCTTTTCTCTTTCCTTAATGTAATTTGATCTAAAGTAAATGCACATTCAGATAACATAATAGAGTACTCAACAACTAGATCACGAGAAAACCAAATAGGCAAAAACCCCAGTGGGAATTAGCACCCACAAATAACTGCACTAGTTTATAATGATCCCTGTTAGAAGATCTTACAACCCTATTAGGAGTTGATCTTTAAAATGCAAGAAGTACAAAGACCTGGTTAAAGGTCGGACCCTGTTAGGAGTCTTTTACAGATAACCCTGTTAAGGGTGAGGACTCGCTGTCCAATAGCTCAATGCTAAGATGGTGAAGGCTAAAACCTTCAGTATAATAGATCTACACTATATCTGGTAAATGAACTGTTTGAGTAGACCTACTGTCTTGATCAGTTCCAATGAACTTCAATCAACTTCTGTTTCTTCACATAGATCTTCAACTTATTCTCTCTGACTTTCTGCTCTTCTCTATCTTTTCTTTTTCACTTCATTTTTTGACACTTAGTGAAGATAACTGAACTACTATATGTATCTTCACAAAGGATAAGGTCATGACAGTATCTATAAACACTTCATCATCTTCCTTGTTGGCTCAACCAAGCACACAATGCAAATTAGGAACGCGCAACTCAAACTGAATAGACGTGACGCTTCACAAAGTCGACTTTGCCAAATTAACTCTAACATCACGATTCTATAGAAACATGTTTAGCGCCTTTGGATAATTATCTTTAACTCATAACTAAAAATGAATACAAACATGCATATCCTAAAGATAGGCACAACTCAAGCAACACTGTATTTACATCGGCTCTTAATAGATAAACTCCAGAATCTGAAACTGTCATAACTGACTAATCATAACTCAACTGAAACTACATGTCTGACTCAGCGTGAATGCACATAGCATCTAGAACATGTATACACCATGGAAATAAACACGTATATCTCTAAAGCATCTATACTTATAATTTCATATAGGATACCTGTTGTCTATTATATGTTGTCATTAATGGAAAACATACAATCAATTATTTGTACAGAAGCAAATCTCCAACATAATATATATAAAAGCATACATAAAATTCTATATATTAAAACCATTGAACCATCTAATACGTGCATGATATATCAAAAAATTATAGTTCATCGTATGTTTAATTATATCAATAGAGTATAGTCAATTTAATCCAGACATATCAAGTAGGTCCTAACACATGAAATAGGTATACATATTATAGTTTTTATACCAACTCAAGTTTTTCAGACCTATTGACGAGACTTTCTGACCGGTTCTGCGAACAGACTGTTAGTAATAACTGAAGGGGGGGTGAATCAGTGGCCTCAATTTTTTATCCTTTAAACTTCAATCCACCAATTAATATACCTTGTCTGTCCTTATTCTCCTTGATTACCGATAGACAGTAAAACTTATTATCGATGCTCAGTAAATATGCAGAGTATACCAATCAATCCATAAATGCATATGTGAAATGTAAAACAATAAAGTAATAAACCATACACACATAATACAAATATTTTAACATGGAAACCCTATTAAGGGAAAAACCACTGGGACCAGTACCCCAAATTTTCACTCTTCTGAAGTGAGCCCTGTTAGGAGCCAACCCTGTTAAATGTTACAAACACACTATTAAGTGCAACCTTGTTAGAGAATTTTTATATATAGATTTTCACTAAGTATCTGGCACCTATGCTACCATCCTTGAATTAGTCTCTAGACTGTCAATAGGCTTTATGCTAATCTTACTACCATCCTTGAATCAGCCTCCTTCTTAGACTATCAATAGGCTTTAGGTAAGACCGATGCTACTATCATGAATCAATATTTTTGGTAATCTATTACGATATACCTCAATTATAGAAGACGGTTAAGTCCTTCTCTACTAAGAGACTTAATGCTTCAATGGTTAAACTGAAACACAATGACCTATTTCTAATGCAACTTTGAATTGCAGATATTCAGATCTATTTATGTACTTTACCTCTCTGATCAATGTGTCAATTATATTCCTTTGTGCTTCACACTTTCTGCTCTGTGATGTTGTGCTTCACTATTCATCAGTGTCTACAAAATTCTTAAGCTCTCCCTTAGCTTGATTGATCAGGACTGTATGAAGCTTATCCTTCACTAGTTTCTCTTCAACATCTTTCTCTTCAGCATCTTCTCTCAATTCACTCCCCCATGTATCTGATTGCTTACAGAAATGAATTATTCTTGTCTCTTATATAGACATGATATTCCTTAACTCTTGGTTCTTGATTCTTGATTCTTGGTGTGAAAAAAAATCCAGCCAATTTGATTTATGGCTTTAACTCCTTATTTATCTCATAGTTATATTCTTGCCAACTATATAAATCATCTTTAAATCACTTACTTAACTATGGTCAAATAAAACAAATAAAACAACCAGTTAAGTCTATCCTTAAGCTCTGTCAGCTAGATATTTTGTCATTTTCTGATCTCTCTATTCTGCCGGTCAATTTTGTAGTTCGTCGCCAATGACAACTGCCAGTTTCGTCGGTGAAACTTCAGTTAGCTTTGGGATCTCCATCTTTTGGGCATCATTGGATCTTTCTCATCAGGAATTCTTTGATTCTGCTTTGTCAGGCAACACTGTCTTCTGCTCGTCAGGCATCACTGTGAATTTATCTTTGTCTTTACCGATGGTGTGCACTCCGCCGGTGTAATCTATCACTTGGTGAATACTTGACTTTTATGTATTATTGAAAGCATAATCATTGTTCCATTGATTCTCTGAAGTCTTTGGCATTATGTGTATGACCATACAGATGATATCAAGTTGACATTAATGATAATACAAACCATTAACTGATTTAATGTCTTGCATCATCTTCAACTTAACATTATCAAAAATTTAATCAGTTACATGTCATCAATCTCTCCCTTTGGCGTTGATGGCAACATACTATATTATCACACTATACTATTTCTAATACAACATGAAATACATTTTTTGAGATTCATCAAATTACTAAACAGTTTATTATGATAATTAAAAAAAAATGTCTGACCACTGGTAAGCTCTGAGTAAGCTTAGATTTGATTCTTGTAGCTTTCTCTGTTGTTGTGACCTCTGTTGGTGTCAATTTCACTCTCTTCTTCTTTGATGTCTCTGTCTTGTATTTGCAAATTTTATACAAATACTCTCCCTATGGATATGATCTCTCCCTATTTGGAGTAATCTGATAATGAATAGTTTCTGATGATAATATGAAATGCATTCTCTCCCTTTGACATTAATGCCAAACAAATATTTGCATAAATATCTGACATTCTGTCAAATAATTTCTTCTATCCATAATATATTCCTTGAATTTCCCTTATCCATCATCAATATAATAATTTTCTCTGGTGCTTGGTTCTGATATATACCTATCTGTATATAGATGTAGTTTTGAAGTTCAGCTTCTGCATGCATCAATCATGAATGATATTCTGATAATATATGGTTGATGCAGCCTTCAATCCTTTTACTGACTGATAGACATGGGTTTGACCCCTAGTGTTTTTCTTAGGTACTCAAATGTATCCTTGGGCAGTGGCTTGGTGAAGATATCAGCCAATTGTTCTTTTGATCACACGTATTCAAGTATCACCTCTTTTTCTTGAACTTGTTCTCTTAAATAATGATACTTGATGGCAATGTGTTTAGTCTTTGCATGCATGACTAGATTCTTGGAAATATTTATTGCACTGGTGTTATCACAATAGATAATCACTCATTATTTGATCTTCATATGCATGCCTTCCAGCAACTGTTTGATCCATGCAATATTTGAGCAGTATGCAGTAGCAGCAACATATTCTGCTTCTGCAGTGGATTGAGAGATGCATCCTTGCTTCTTGCTAATCCATGTGACAAGTCTGTCACCCATAAAGAATTCTCCTCCAGTTGTGCTCTTCCGGTCATCAAGATTTCTAGCCCAATCAGCATCGGTAAACACTTTTAGTTCAAATTTTCCTTCTCTTCTATACCATAAGCCAAATTCCTTAGTATTCTTTAGATATCTTAGTATTCTTTTCACAGTAGTTATATGTGATTCCCTGGGGTTAGCAGAAA
>MU225891.1:1742016-1762804 GCA_018584345.1 Thuja plicata
ATTGTTTTCACTAGTCCTCATGAATCCAATACTTATTAGATAGGAATGAAGTCATTCATACTAGGCTCTGGGAGCTTGTTTCAATCCATACAAGGCTTTGTGAAGTCTACATACCATGTTCCTCTTGGCTGGATCCACAAACCCTTTTGGTTGTTCAATGTATACCTCTTTTTCAAGTATTCCATTTAGGAATGTTGACTTGATGTCCATTTGATATACTTTGAATCCTTTGTATACAACATAAGCAAGTAGAATTCTTACTCCTTCTAGCCTTGAAATAGGTGCAAAGGTTTCTCCATAGTCTATACCTTCCTCTTGTGCATACCCCTTGCATACTAGTCTTTCTTTGTTCCTTGTGACTTCTTCATTCTTGTTCCATTTGTTCCTGAATATCCATTTTGTACCAATGACATTCTTGTCATCTGGTCTTGGCACAAGTGACCATGTCTTTTTCTTTTCAATCTATTCAATCTCCTCATTCATAGAAATTATCCATTCCTCATTATCTAGTGCAACATTGACATTCTTTTGTGCTTTTCAGCTCATTCTTTTCTGCAAATTCATCAATCTTTACATTTGCACTTTCAACTATTTTGTTAGAAGCCTTGATTAGACATTTAAAATATTTGCTTTTGGTAGAATACCCCAGAAAAATACCTTCATCACTTTTGGCGTCAAGCTTTCCATTTCTATCATCTTTTAAGACATAACATTGACTGCCAAAAATTTTGAAGTAACTTACATTGGGTGTTTTACCATACCATAGCTCATAAGGAGTCTTCTTTGAGTCCTTTCTCAATTGTAGTTTATTAAGTGTATAAATAGCAGTGCTAACAGCTTCCCTCTAGAAGATTTGGGTGATGTCTTTCTCTATCATCAGTGTTCTTGCACAATCAATTATTGATCTGTTCCTTCTTTCAACAATCTCATTTTGTTGTAGTGTTCTTGGTACAGAAACCTATCTTTTTATACCATGCTCATTACAGAAATTAGTGAATTCATCTTATATAAATTCTCCTCCTCTATCTGATCTCAAACATTTTATATCCTTACCACTTTGTTTCTCTACCATAGCCTTGTACCATTTAAACATCTTGAATGCTTTAGATTTTTCTTTTAGAAACATGACTATCATCATTATAGAGTAATCATCAACAAAGAGAATAAAATATCTATCTCCATAATAGCTCTTTGTCCTCATAGGTCCACATAAATCAGTATGAACTAATTCTAGAAGATCATCCGATGTATGGGTTTTGCTTTTGAAAGTAGACTTTGTCATTTTACCTTTTTTACAATTCTTGCACATGATGTTGTCTGACTTTGTCATCGTTGGTAAGCCTCTTACACTTCTTTTTCTTCTTACTTTCATCATGTTTCCAAAATTCACATGACACAACCTTTTGTGCCACAGCCATATGTCTTCATTTCTAGTCATCAAGCAAGTGGGGTTAGTATCATTCAGATAGAATAAGTTACCTTTGGTCTGTTCACCAGTACCAATCAGTTTTCTTGATTCATTGAATATCTTTGCCTTCTTGTTCTCAAATGCTACTCTGTGACCTGAATTATTTAGCTGAGAAACACTCAATAGATTATAATTCAATCATTTTACCCAATAAGCATTTTCACATCTAATCAGGTTATTCAACATTACTGTTCCTTTACCTTCAATTTGACAAGGAGAATCATTTCCCATTCTTACTGTACCACCTTTATAGTATTCAAAAGTATTAAACTTTTCTTTATCACTGGTCATATGGTGAGTGCAGCCACTATCTATAATCCAGATATCATTTTTACTAATCTTAGATATGAGTGTAGTTTCTTTATACCTTTCATCTTCATCTGAATCATCCTTCATAGCTACAAACACTATCTCAACATCATCATCTGGTTCGGTGTCATTATCTTCATCTTTGCAAGCAGCTAGATAGCTAGCCTTCTTGCCTTTGTCCTTGTAATCTCAGGTATCACTTCTTTATGATCATCAGTAACCTCTATAATCTTTGTTATCACCTCTGTCAGATTTCTTCTCAAAAGATCTGTTGTCACTTCTGTCATCTTTTCTTTTGTTAGGACATCTTGCAGCAAAATGTCCAATCTCTTTACAATTGAAACATATAAGTGGTAACTTTCCTTTGTATTTACCTTTTCCTTTTAGCATTCTTCTTGCCATGAGTGCTTCAATTTCATCTAGATCTTCTTCTTCACTTTTGCTTTCACTGTCTCTTCTAGATGAGTGTCTCTGACTAGATTTTCTTATTCTCATAGATGACTTGAATGCAGACTCTAAATTTGGTAAGACACTATTATCAAAGTTATTCATCTCAAATGAAATCAGTCTACCAATCAGGCTATCAAGAGTGACTATGTTATTTTCTATTGCTCTCATTTCTTGAATAGTAGAGACTCTAATAGCATATGTGGGCAATAGCATTCTTAAGATTTTACTTACCACTGTCTCCTCTTCAAGTGTACCTCCAATTCCTTGTATAGCATTGACTACTTCTTTTATTCTTGTGTTGTACTGTGTGATGTTTTCACCTTCTTTCATTCTAAGATCATCAAACTTTCCTCTAATACTTTTTGCCTTTCCTCTCAGAACATTTGCATCACCTCCATGTACAAGCTTCAACTTGTCCCACATTGTCTTTACATTTTTGCAATATTTGACATCCTCAAATTTAGCATCAGAGAGTGAGAATGAAAGCTATATAACCATGCAGTTATGTTCATGCTTTACTCTTAATTGATCTACAGTCAATGGTCATGTAGGCAACACATATGCAGTATCTAAGTATTGAGTAATATCATTGCCAATACCTAATAAGTGAAGCTTTATCCTGCTTTGCCATGAAGCAAAGTTGTCCTTGTTCAACTTGGGTACATCTCATCTGTTCATCTTGAGATCTTTACTTAGGTCTTGAAACCTTCCTTCAAAGCACACAAGCTCTGATACCGATTTTTAGTAATAACTGAGAGGGGGGGGTGAATCAGTGGCCTCAAATTTTTATCCTTTAAACTTCAATCCACCAATTAATATACCTTAGATTATTAAGTCCCTACAAGATGTATGCCTTTGAAATACTTGAAACAAATGACTATTTGTCATTTTACCTTGTCTGTCCTTATTCTCCTTGATTACCAATAAACAGTATAACTTATTTACCAATTCTCAGGAAATATACAGAGTATACCAATCAATCCATAAATGTATATGTGAAATGTAAAGCAATAAAGTAATAAACCATACACACATAACACAAGGATTTTAACATGGAAACCCTGTTAAGGGAAAAACCACTTGGACCGATACACCATATTTTCACTCTTCTGAAGTGAGCCCTGTTAGGAGCCAACCCTGTTAAAGGTTACAAACACACTGTTAAGTGCAACCTTGTTAGAGGATTTTTATACATAGATTGTCACTAAGTATCTGGCACCTATGCTACCATCCTTGAATCAGTCTCTGGACTGTCAGTAGGCTTTATGCTAATCTTACTACCATCCTTGAATCAGCCTCCTTCTTAGACTGTCAATAGGCTTTAGGTAAGACCAATGCTAATATCATGAATCTATCTTTTTGGTAATCTACTAGGATATACCTTAATTATAGAAGATGGTTAAGTCCTACTCTGTTAAGAGACTTAATGCTTCAATGGTTAAAATGAAACACAATGACCTATTTCTAATGCAACTTTGAATTGCAGATATTCAGATCTATTTACGTACTTTACCTCTCTGATCAATGTGTCAATTCTATTCCTTTATGCTTCACACTTTCTTCTCTGTGATGTTGTGCTTCACTATTCATCAGTGTCTACAAATTTCTTTAGCTCTCCCTTAGCTTGATTGATCAGGACTGCATGAAGCTTATCCCTCACTAGTTTCTCTTCAACATCTTCTCTCAATTCACTCCCCCATGTATTTGATTGCTTATAGAAATGAATTATGCTGGTATCTTATATAGACATGATATTCCTTAACTCATGGTTCTTGATTCTTGATTCTTGGCATGACAAATAATCCAGCCAATTTGATTGACGGCTTTAACTCCTAATTTGTCTCGTAGTTATCTTCTTGCCAACTGTATAAATCATCATTAAATCATCACTTACTTAACTGTGATCGAATAAAAAAAATAAAACAACCAGTTAAGTCTATCCTTAAGCTCTACCAGCTAGATATTTTGTCATTTTCTGATCTCTCTGTTCTTTCGATCAATTATGCAGTTCATCACCGGTGACAATTGCCAGTTTCATCAGTGCAACTTCAGTTAGCTTTGGGATCTCCGTCTGTCAGGCATCATTGGATCTTGCTCCTCAGGCAACACTATTTTTAGCTCGTCGGGCACCCTGTGATTCTACTTCGTCAGGCAACACTGTCTTCTGCTCATCGGGCATCACTGTGACTTTATCTCTGTCTTTACGGATGGTTTGCACTCCACCGATGTAATCTATCTCTTGGTGAATACTTGACTTTTATGTATTGCTGAAAGAAAAATCATTGTTCCATTGATTCTCTGAAGTCTTTGGCATTATGTGTATGACTATATAGATGATATCAAGTTGACATCAATGACAATACAAACCATTAACTGATTTAATGTCTTGCATCATCTTCAACTTAACATTATCAAACATTCAATCAGTTACATGTCATCACAAAGATAAGTTGTCACCGGGTACCAGGGTACCAGCCAACTATGCCTATAAATGTTTTCCAGAGAATAAATTCTCTGGGCCTTCAAGCACCTGGTCTCGACAGTGCAGGGAAGATAAGTTGGGCAAGTGACTGTTTGTTCTGGGGGATAGCTATTTTTACTCATCTTCTTCAAGGATTCTAATAATGGGTTGAGGTTTCCTGCAAAAATCCTATGTTTACCAAATAAATTGCAAAAGATAGACCAGATTTAGAGTTTATTACTTCTACTTATAGTTATGCAACATATTTCAAATATCAACAATGCTCCAATGCAAGAACTATAATAAATACTCGATACATACAGAACCAGTGATTCATACATATTCAATAGCAAGGGGAAATGAGATCATTAATATAAATAAGACATTATAGAAAAGTACATTAGAAACATACAACACAAAAGATGTTTGTGAACTCCAAAATCAGAAAAACACATAACCAATAGTCATAAGGTGTTCTTCCTTCTTCATTAACTCAAAGGGTTCTAGCATCACTAGTGTATACATCCATGGCTCCAACAGAGCATCTAAACTACTAAGAACTACTAAGCATTGAACTCCTGAAACAACTAAAAATCAAAAGCTATTTTTCTATTACTTGCTGGACTACAAAATCATCAATTTTGCTGACCCTTATTATGACGTCAAACTTCTTATTTATACACATAGTTTTTCCTAAAATTGACCTAATCTAACTATATACTCATCATATAAAATACATTATCTAGTGGTCGGTACTACCAAGACCACTTACAATCACCTCAAAAAGAGCAGAGGTCTGACAAGACAGAGGAAGAAGGCAAGAAGAGAAGGCCAGAAGAATCGGCATAGAGAAGAGTGTCAGGGTACTAATAGAGGAAATCCAATCTTCCTAGTATTTGAGGCTACATGCCTCATAAATGTAGAAAGTGGCTCACTATATTTGATGCACCAAGTAGTTAATGTAGGAGTGGCACCTCGGGAGAATCGTCTGTCAGAACCATCACTCCATCTGACATGCCTTATTAGGATCACCTACCTGCTGACCCCTTATTAACTTCTTGACAATGACTGGTTAGCTCTAAGGAACCTAAACATGGATCACTATGAAAGAATACAAAACTTTAGACCTGAAATTCCCAAATCTGGGAACTTGCACTTGAAGAATAAATAATTTACACAATTTGCACCCTGTTGGTGAGAATCTCCAGAGCCCGAAGAACCTTACTATACCTTCTATGTTTTCAATGCTTCTAAAAGCTCGAGAATACCCTCTTCATCAATGTATTTGATGCACACCTGGTAGAACTTGGCTGCCTCCAATTGCTCGCCCATATCTAGGGCGTTCCCTTTAAATTTTGTGGCCATCTTTGCTGCATCATGGGCCAGGAGCATCATACAAGATAAACGTGACATTTTTGGCTCTATCAAAATCTCCCAAGGATTGGTACCATGACTCCATTAATTCATCAAACTTACCCACAACAAAATCCACCAGAGTACAGGTATCTGTACTAAAGGAATCAACTCCCGAAACCCTTGTGAAAAAAGCCTTGTATAAATTCAAAGAATACTCTACTCCCGAGACTTTGTCTTTCAAGGTCTCTACCACTTGCTTGCTAATATCCAATTTGATATCAATTCTAGAGTGTTTGACCTGGATAAAATCAAAAGACTCTTCCCCCGAAATACCCATCTCCATGATAGGTTCCTCCCGGAGGTTCATGAGTTCTCCTAACTCGCTCATCCATGCCTCTTATTGTTTTGTTTCTCCCTCTCATTGAGAAATGGAGCCTTTGACATGGTATAAGATATTGCTAGCCATATGTAGGTCCAAAGTGTTGTTGCTAAGAAATGCCAGACATTTCCTGCCTACTCGGCCACCCATTCATCTACTACTTGTGCTGTATTTTTCATATTCCTCAATGTGTCAACATCACCCTGTGGGAGTGGTGTTTTAGATGTAGAAGCTTCTAGATGAATTGGAGCTAATGGCTATTCTAGCTCTGTAAGAAGGTCTGATGAGATTTACATTCTTTTCCTTTTATACTTTTAGTCTCTGGGCTTGCTTATCGTATCGGGCCTCAATTTCCTGTCTATCCTCTTTTAGCAGGTCCAATTCATCCTACTTGTCCCTCTTCCCCAGAGGTACCTTAATGAATACATATTCTAGAACACTTACCAGTGCTTTCTCTTTGTCTAGGGGAGGTGTTGCAATAACCCTAACTGTATCTCCACCCAGACAAAAATGAATAGAATGGAGGGTCCAGGCCTTCATCAGCTTGGGGAGGCCTTGACTCTAGGCCATCATCTTGGCCAGGGAGAGATGGGATTTTTACACCACTGGGGCCTTTCTCTTTTTTGACTCTACCAACCATTGTGGTGATGGGGGTGGCCTTTCTACTACCGCCTAATTGTTTGGGTCTTCTCTGGGGTTCTATTGTTTTCCCCTGGCATTTATAGTCTCTTCGAATTCTTTCTTGTGATTCCTAGGATTAATTGCACCATCCACCTTAGTGGTATTAGTATCTTTTGCCTCAGTATTCCTGTCCTTAGCAGAAATGGTGGAATCAACGTCCATCTCTCTGAGGTTTTCCCCTCATTCTTCTCCTACTACTGCTATTCTCCAAAATCCTTTTTCAAGATATTCTCCTCCATTGGCGTATCTTCTGGAGGTGGAAAAGGTGTTCGAACTGGATATGAATATAATGTTACAAGGATCACCTTTCAAAATGTTACACTACCCTAGGTGGGTGGAGGTCTCTGGAACATGGCACCTGAGGTTATGGTTACTCCCAAAGGTCTGATTCCCTCAGCTGAAGTTGGCTGCTCATCTTGCACTTGCCTTTTTTCTCTTGTTTCAGTCTCCAGGACCGATATCTCTTGAACATCAGGGATGTCCACCTATTATTTCTCTTTTTCTTTCTCTGCCCGAACCACTTATTCCATGGAAAATTCTTTCTCTTGTATCTCCCCTTCAGTGGGGATTGTTTCCACTTCTTGTGTGGCGATCTACTCCATCACTTTTTCTATATCCCCCTATAAATTTACAAGTTCATTAGTCCCAAAGATGTCATCAAAACCATCATGTGGAGGGGAGGTCTCCAGGGGATTCTTTGGTTCAAGCAATTCTGGGATAATCTCCACCTGGGGGATGTTGGGAATCTCAAGATCTATATCTGCCCTTGGTGGGGGGACATTTGTTCTTTGCTTCTTCTTCTTTGTCACCAATGGGGGTCTGGCATCCAAAATTGTCACACGTTCATCCTCCACTTTGATCCCTGCTTCCCAAACCATAAGTTCTACAAGGGAAGAGGAACCAGAAGGGAGGGAAGGTTCTCCCATAGTGATTGGGATGTCAAGCCGAGTGCTTATTTCTTCCTTCATCTCATGGGATGCTGCCAGCTGAAGGTACACCTCTTCCACAATAGGAATTGAAATTGTGGATAGAATCTAGGCCAGGGTATAAAATTTTCTCTTTCCTTTGTCCCTGCCTTGCCCAGAGGTTCTGGAGCCAGAAGTGGATCCCTGTAAAAATGGACCAACTCTACGAGTGCTCTTTGGACACACCTTCAAAAAATACACATGATTGCATTCAATCACATCATAGGTGATACCCTTAATTGCTAGGCTTTCTAGGGTGTCCCAATCCACCAAACGGAGGGCCATCTTGTCCACTCCCTTGGCCTTGTACTACAGGTCTTCTATGGACCCGGTATCTAAAAATTCATTTGGAAAGGTCTGAAGCTTGAGACACTCCATCATACCTTGTGTCATTCTGATGAAATGTTGATTTCAAACTTCAAAACCACCTTGGTAGTCTGCCCAAAAATCCTCCATGTGAGGCTTGTGGGGGTCTGACACCTGGGGCTATACAAAAGCTATCTTATCCAGTGGATCAAAGTTCTTCCACACCAAGTAAAATTCTGCTAGCCCCAGACATTTCAATTCATTATCGGCTTCTTTCACCATTGCAAGGCTACATGTGTAGTTCCTGTAGGTGATTGGGAACAAAATGTTGGTGACCTTCTTAAGGCCAAAAAGAGTGTGAAAATCCATGATCTTCCTACAATATTCAAAAAGAATAATCCTATCCCCACAATTCTTGGGCAATAGGTAGGGTTTCCCGGAGAATCCGGTCACCTGAATGTAGGAGTGTTGTTGAAATTGGATGTAGTAGTGGCCATAAGAACTGACCAGAGTCATCACCTCCTTTGAAATCTGGTAACCAGCATCCCAAGTGGGTGTAAGAATGTTATATTAAATGAAGGCATCGTTTACTATGCAAAAACTATAGAAACTGGCCTCCCATTTAATTTTTGGGAAATGGTCCTACGAAGCATTCTGTCCTAGGCCGGTCCTAAGGATGCCAACAGTGAGTAACCATGAGTTATGGGCCATTGCTGCACCAGTGTCCATAAAAAATATGAATTCATGTAGAATTTGGAGGTCTAGATGACCTTGGCAAGCTGGGCATCCCCATGATTGGAAATGATAGTGGCCCAATCAAAACTTTGTTCACAAAAGGTGATGTCAAATAGGAAGTAATACATCCATGCCAAAAATTCCCAGGCATGGGATTCTCTGAAGACCCTCCATAAGGAGATGGTCCCCATCTATATGCTTTCTTTGAATTATGTTCAACGGATCTCCAACTTCATCTTTCTATAATATTTCCTCGGGGTCTTGTGCCAGTTGGAGTTGAGGTATTGTCAGGCCATCTACTGAACCTTTTCGAACTCATGCGATACCAAGGCCCGGATGATAATAGTAGAATTGGTGAAGTGGGGGATCCCCAGTCCTAAAGAAAATGTTGTAGTGTTTAGAGACACTAAGTGTGTTGGGTAGCCTAAGGGAAGAGGAGTGGTCAGCATGACAGCCCAGATGGTTGTGTTTTAGTGCTCTGCCAATGTGAGAATAAGCTCTAGAGCCTACACTGAGCAGGGGAAGCAGGCAGCTTTGAGGATTTTGGAGGATACCACATTTAGTGCCATTAGATCTCCAGCCTTGCACTAAATAAACATCATTTTTACCAAGGCCTGCAATTTTGCCTATGCTCCGAAACTTGTGTCGGTGATCATCTGTAACTTGAAATCTACTTTAGATCCCAGAATAGTTTCTTCCTTCAGATATTTTGTGGTCAGTGCAAGATTTTCTAAGGTCTTCTCAGCCTTGGTCCTGGCGGCTGCCCTAGTTGAAGTATTTGGGAGTTCCATACTCCCAGGTTGAGAAGATTCTTCAGACATGATGGATCTATGAATTTATCGACAACCTGCAAGATCGGACAATCGTCAATATAGATAAAACATAATAGAATTCTGGATTCTAAATATTTCATCACCGCCTCACATTTGTTCTTGAAAAGGTGTTAGTTTGCATTAAACCCTAAAAATATATATTAAATGAAATGAATTGCTTTGGATTTTGATCAATGCTCGGGGGTTCTGGGGATCCTAGCTCATGTGGTGAATAAAGTGAAGGTCAAAGGAGAAGAAGGAACCCAGATTCTTGAAAACTGACCGTTATCGACATGACTGGCAATTAGCCATACTAGGCTGACATGGGGCATCACATGGTCATTCAATAAAGGGAGTAATGGAATTGAAGGCAATATCTATCCTAACACATGAGGGAATGAATGCCACTTGGGCCAATTTTGAAAGCTTGTCTATGGGGAATTAAACCCACCATTAAAGCAAAGATGAAAAAGGAGAGAGAAAACCTGCAAACTCAACCAGGCAAGGTGCCAAGTTCAAATTGTTAGACACCAAGTTGGTGAGATTGACATTTGATCACATGTAGAGGGGCATGGTGAGCTCACCACCAGATGGGGGAATATATATAACTCTACATAATTTACATGCATGCAAAGAGGGTTGAAGAACAACTTACAAACTGATCCACAAATGGACTTATTTATAGCTAAACTAATGACAATTTACAAAATTTATAGAATGTAAAAGAAATACATTGTTTTTACAACTAAAAAGAGGGTGGAAAAACCTCTGGAAGAGCCATCCCACCAAAAGGAAGTGACAAAAAATACCAAAACGGGAAACAGAGACAAAAAGAAAAATGCAAGAAAACCCAAAACGAAACCAGAAAGAAAAGAAGAGGAACCAGAAGGGCCTACCTTAGAAACAAGGGATACAGGAGGATGAGCGTGGGAGGTGATTGGAAAATGAATGACTTCAAGTCACCATGAATACGTGACTTCCAGTCACTGTCAGGCATTGTTTAAGCTTTGGGGACAAATCACACTTAGCTGCTGTTCAAATCGCTCTAATCACTTTGAATCTCTTTGAGGTAATTTGTTCACGGTAAATGTAACAATGACAAGTGAAACTCTATTTATACCCCTAGGGTAAAAATGTAGCGCTTTCCTTACCAAATCTTGAGAAAGGAAAACCTCCAGATTCTGGACCTGGGGATCCTATGCAACCACACCCTCTAACAAAAGAGGACATAGTGATAGAGAATCCCAAAGTTTAGATTCTAGGTGGCACAAACAAAACACTCTGAGACTGAGCCCCAGAGAAAGGAAGACAAAAAATAAACACAACACTGGCCCCATGGAGGCAAATGCTAGGGAAAACAAAAGAAAAGAAAAAAGAAACCCAGGAAGAACAAAAAGAAAAAAGGGGGACCTAACATTTTTCCAAAAAAATGTAGGCACGGGTATGCAGGGAATAACAAATGGTGACTCACTAGGATTAATGCCTTACTGCATTTGAGAACTATAGAATCTCTGGTTAGCAAAATTGGAACTCACTTTTACCTGGAGTATTCTTCTTGCAAGGCGCAAGGTGTCTGAGGAAATCTGACTAATCATTGATTCAATCCTTTGATCTTTTGTCAGTTGTGAGGTGTGTGCTTTGAAATAAAATCAAGCCAATGACTTCTGGGAGAAAGAGAGAAGAGACATTGAATACATCAAACCAAAATCATTACATCTTGCATGATTCTCTAGATACCAGAATTCTCTATTCTTCAGTCTTTCTTTTCTTTTCTTTTGAAGATGGGAAGGCAGTACTTCTTTTACCGTGAACCTTAAGCTTACCTAATTTTTACGGTGGTACTTCTTTCACCTTGCCATCTATTTTGATTTTCTAAATAGGAGAGACATTCCAAACCTGGGATATTTTTATGATTTTCAGACTTGGCCAATAACCAGTGCAACCGATCTGCCCTCAAGGACCATGTGATTAATTACTTCTTAGATTTTCTATTTAACCAATGTCAAGACTTTCAAGATATGACTCAGATGAAGATCACTCATAACCTTTAACCACATGTACCAAATAACTCTAGAGTGTAGACAAATTCCACCATGCTAACAATAGATTTTGGACTAACCAAAATGCATAAGACACCATTCTAGGGACTACATTTCATGCAAAGCATACCTGTCTACAAGAAGAGGACAACATGCCGGTAACCCAAAAAACAAGACACACAGAGAAAAAATAAAGAAAAAACAAAAATAAAAAAGAAGGGAAGGCGGTCCTAGAAGACTGCCAACAACTATTTACAAGGACAAGGTACTCCCAAGGAGCACCAGGAAAGGATATTTACAAGCGGGAAAACCTTTACATATAATACAACTTTGCGCAGACTTACCTCCCATCTCATTCAAAGTAGTGTTTAAGAAATTGTCCATTGATAGGCAGTGGGATGGCTACTCTAGTCATGGTACTAAGATGATAATTATTTTCTTCACAGATCTCAGAAATCAGATATGGTTTGAGCCAGAGCCTTTGAAATTTGGTGTGCTTTCCTTTCTTCTCCCGGGCCTTGTCCCAAAGAAGGACTAAGCCTGAGATCTGAAAGGCTTTGTATTGGGCTCTCTGGTCAAACCATCACTTAATGACTGCTTGATGACACACAAAATGTTCCAGTTCTCCATCTCTTTGTTCCTCCATTATCACTAGGTTCAAGAGCCAAACCTCCACAATATTGTCTTGGTTGTTAAATTCCTACATAAACTATAAAACCAGGATTTGTAAGTTGATAGGGAACAAAGGATTTTGGCTGTAAAATAGATGAAATGGGGAATTCCCCAGGGCTTCCTTGATTCTTATATGGTCTATCCAAAGAGCGAACCTAAGCTTTTGGTGCCAGTCCCGAGGGTTCTGTTCTAGAAAATGTTTTATCACCTCTAACAAATTTTTATTAGTAGATTCAGCCACACCATTACCCTGGGGGTAGTAGTTACTGGAAAAATTCAAGGTGATCTTCCTCTCATAGGTCCATTCTAGTAACTACGCCAAATAAAATTTTGGACCATTGTTGCACACTATAGTGAAGGGCATTCTGAATCTAGTGACTATTTTTCTTTCAGGAATTTGATAACTACATCCACCGTGTTGTTCTTGCATGGAATTGCCTCTGACCGTTGGGTATAGTAATCAATCACAGTTAGGATATAATGGTGGTTGGTGGATGAGTTAGGGTTGATTTACCTAATAATTGAATGCCCATTGGGTGAAGGGTCGAACTTCAAAGACCGGATGCAAAGGAATGGTCGGGTTTCGCTCATGATGGACTTCGGTTTGACAAGTGTGGCACTTCCTCATGTGAGTGTAGACTTATTTGAAGATGAAAGGCCAGTAGTATCCAGCCTTGAGAATCTGGTGTGAAGTGGCATCAACTAAGCCATGTCCAATTCTAAACTGCCCATGGAACTCTTCTATCATTTTGGTAGCTTGGTCCCTATCTATGCACCAGAAGTAAATCCCTTCAAAATTCTTGCGAAAAAGCATTCCATTTTTTATCATGAAATGTGCACTTTTCAGTCATAGGGCATGACATTTGTTTGAGGGAAGCCCCTCTAAGCATCTCTTATTGAGTAATAGGTATACCAAGTCAGTATACCATAGATCCTAAGTGACCAAATCCACCGTATAAGTTTTTCATTCAATGCTTGGAGTTAAATCTGCCATCGCTCTCCCTAGCCTCAGACTCTCTTCATTGGTTGCATCTCTAGATCGTATTCTTGGAGGATGGCCATCCATTTCCCCCAATGTTCACCCAGTTCACTCTATAGCAATAAATATTTAACAGCATGGTCCAGAATGATAGCATACACTTTGCTCTGGAAAATATAGTGTTGTAATTTCTTCACGGCCCGGACGAGAGAAAAAGCCTAATTTTTCAAAGGCGTATATCACACTTTGGAATTTTTGAAGGGGGAGCTCATGAAGGAAATGAGTCTCTCTTCTCCTTCAACCTTCTGGGTTAGTATTGCTAACACAAAATGTGGTGAAGTCAAGGAGTATATGTGAAATGGGAGGGAATAGTCTGGACTTGCCAGGACTGATGCCTCCACTATGGTTTGCTTGATCTGATAAAATGCTCGCTTCACTTCAAGGATCAATTCAATGTTGGTATCTTTCTTCATCATGTCACTAAGTGGTTTAACTCTCTTGGTGAATCTAGTGATGAACTATCAGACAAAGTTTATCTTTCCAAAGAAAGACCTCATTTCCACTTTACTGTCGGGCATTTGTAAATCCAGCAGTGCTTCAACTCTCTCAGGGTCAATGGATATCCCCTTCTCGGAGACTATATTCTTGAGAAAAGTCCCTTCAGTGACCTTGAATATGCATTTCTTGAGGTTGAGGGAGATACCATACCGGCGATGTCTCTCACAAATTTGGGCGAGGTGGGTAGAATGATCACGCCTGTTAAATCATCCATATAGATGATTATGCATTTTTTTACTAGGACCTCAAACACAATGTCCATAGCCTTTTAAAATGTGGCCCCCATGTTGATGAGGCCAAAGGGAATTCTCTGATATGCAAACATTCCCCACTTGGTGGTGAATATCATTTTATCTCTATCCTTGAATTTAACCATAACCTGGTTATATCCAGAGTACCCATCTAGGAAGGACATCATTTGGGAACCATTAACAATTTAAAATACCTCATCCAACGAGGGGAGAGGGTGATTGTCCTTCTTGAATGACTTTTTGAAGTTGTGAAAATCCACACACAAGCAAATCTCACCATTCTTCTTTGGCATAGGGATGAGGTTGGAAACCCATGTTGTGTACAGGATAGGAAATATAATCTGGGTTGATAGTAGTTTCTGAACCTCTTGATGAATTAGAGGTTTGATCAATGGGTTTACCAGCCTCTTCTTTTTCTAGAAGGGATTAGCATCTGGTTTCAGCGGGATAGTAAGAGTCATGATGGATGTGTCATAGGTCTTAAGATCCTCATATCCCCATGCAATAACGTCAATGTATTCTCAGAGAACTGTGAGAATATTTTCCTTCTCCTCTAGGGAGTAGGAGGTAACAATGTGCACAATTTTTTCTTCATCGGCCTTCCCCATGTTGGTTTTTTTGAATTTTCCTCCCTCAAAGGAGGATGTTATCTTGTCTCAGCCCCAGGGGTCTAAATCAAAGATGCTTTGAAGAGCTACCATCCCCTAAGGGATGGTGTTGGTGGGTAGGTCGATGATCCCATCGTCTTCTTCACCCTACCTAGTATCGTCATGATCCATTTCTTCCACTATCTGATCCTTGAAGATGCCAACATTGTCCATGAAGGCTAGAATGTGATGGTCATCCTCAAAAACCTAAAAGTGGTTGATATTATCTAGGATGGATAGGGTGGGGACCATCTCAATAGAAAAATTCCAGATCCAGGAACCAGCCATCAGCTCGAGGGTGCTGGAAGACATGGCAAGGGCATCTAGAACATAGTTACATTTCCAGGGAATAAGCTCAATGCCAAAAGCATCAAAGTCTTCAATTATGCTCCATGCCTAATTTTGGTATGTGGCCATCCTTTTGTCATGGCATGTGTATTGGCTCTGGACCTACTTTACAATCAACTATTAATCACCCATTGCCCGGATGCGGGTGCTCCCTTTTCTCAATGTGAACAGGAGTCTGAGGACCAAGGCCTCATACTTTGTGACATTATTGGTACAGTTAAAATGCAATCTGTAGGATGAAAGGAAGGATTTCCCTTGCATTTTGATCAGATCCACTTCGGCCCCACAGCCTTGTTTAGACCGAGATTCCTCAAACTTCAAGATCCACAAGTCATTGTTTGTTTTCTGGGGCTAGGAAGGCATAGTGGTGTTTGGATTGATTTTGGGGGGGTTGGGAGGTAATCCCTCTGGATCTGATGGTGCGTGGGTGAGATTTTTCCCTAGAGAAGCCCCTGGTTCAGACTCCTAGACAAGTGACACCTTAGGTGTATGGCTGGGTGGGTTATTTGGTCTAGGTGAATTTGGCGTTATGCTCTTTCTCTTGGAGGGCATTGATGTGGTGGATAGAAATGGTGATGTAGGGCTCACACTCTAGATCAGAGTGTTTTTGGTAGTGTACCTAGCACCAAGTGTCAGACAAGAGTGTGGCCAAAGTTTTCATGCTACCTTGTGAGTCTATCTCACCCTTCAGTTTCTCATCCAGGTCCTAAACTCTCTGAGTGACTATGGGATCCTCCCTCGGAGTAAAATCAAATGTTAGTATCTCTAGTGGGCGGTATACCCTGGGGGAGGATTCAGAGAAAAGGACTCCATTTACCCTCCCAACTTCTGTTACGGCCTACTTCATTCTTGGTTCACTCTCTACCCATATTTGAGTTGATTTCCCTTCCAGGGGAGCCACAAGTGGGAGAAATCCATGGAGAAATACCCGTTAAGGTCCTTAGACCAATTTTGACTTAATAACAACCCATATGTTTCAAGGATGTCCACCACTTAAATGTCTATTGTGCTCGATATCTAGGGGTCTTGGATGAGCTAGATCTAGACATTTTTTCAGCTCACCCACCATTTTTCACTGTAGCTTTTTCCAACTAGACTACTGCACCTTTAGATGGAGTGGGAGTGAGTCCAAGCTTCTAGCATATGGATAAGGGCATGACATTGCTCGAAGCCCTAGAATCTACCAGGTAGTTATATAAGTTCTTCCCTTGAATGTTCAAGCCTAGTAGGAAGGGAGGATCCTCTGTGTATCCCTGTAAGATGGTCGAGTTGGCATCGTCTAATGTGACAGTCTTTGTTGGATGACTGGTGACTTCCGGGTTTCCCAAGACCTTTAGAAGGGACTTCTTCTACTCAGGAAAATTCAGCAAAACCTCCATCAAGGTCATGGAGGTGGTGGTTTTCTCTAACTCCTTAGTGATGTCAAAGTGCCCCCCGAGTAAAGTTGACTTCGCTCGGTCGGATCACTGACTTGATTAGAGCCTGGTGCTTTCGGAGGGAAGGAGCGATCAATTGTGTTATCCTAGGGAGAGGTATTATTGGGAGGTGTTGGCATATAAGTCAGCCCTTTTTTGACCTGACTCTAAGTGTTGTAGGGAGTCTGTAGGTTGGTGATGGCGTTGGCCTCAAAGGCTGGGATAGATTCATCAAAGAACCCCTGCAATTTGGGTTCTTCTTTGTCCTCTTTGTCTATCCCAAAGAAGATGGTATCACACGTAAAGGATGTGTAAGGAGGCTCTAATGTGGGTGGTTCTGAGGGAGTAGGATCGATAGGTTGTTGTTTGTCTGACTGGAAGATAAGGATGATCTTTTCTAGTGTGGCATAGTTCACATCAGAATGAGAGTCAGTGTCATGAAATATACACCACGTGGTTAGGGGGTGGAATTATGAAAGCTATGTAGAATGAATGGGTCTAGCACAACCCTAAGTGGTGTTTTGGTTCAGAGGAGGACCTCTGATATTTGCATCATTGTAGTAGTTTACAACTCTAGAATTGGTATTTCATTATCCAAAGAAAATATTCCCTCTCTGGGAATTGGAGTTGTGAGGCACGGAAGGCCCCACCTTCATCTGTCACATTTCCATCATTAGAGAGGACACCAATTTACAAAGGGATTCAACCTCGGTGGACAGTTGGGTAGTTGTGTCATAGTGTGATGGTTGTTGTGGCAGGTTCTCGGAGAAAGTGATAGCAGCTCCCAGAGTTGAGGATGATGATCTTCCAGCCACAAATGACTGGAAGAAAGGTACTCCAGAGGTTTATGTCATGGGTTGTTGCATTTTCTATGGCTGGTTCTAGGGAACAAACTACAGACCCAATATTGTCTAAGCTTGTGATGGATAAACATACTAGGTCTGCTGGTCTATTAGCAATGGGCCCATGGCCATCATTAGGCCACCCATTTCTGGATTGGGGTTGTATCCCCTAGCATAAGGAGTTTTGTCAGGTATCATGTTGAATGGTAGGATCTATCCAATCTCGCCAAGAGATTTGCTAAAACCACGGACAACTCTAGGGCCAGGTTGTAAACCTTCACAAGAGTATCCCAGATGCTGGAGGTGGTGGTTCTCCAAAGGAGAGTGGCAAAAATGGGGTCCAAAGCATTTAGGTATGTCTATATGGTTACGTCAATGGATGGGATGAAGGGGCCTGTGCACCACTTCAAGGCACGTTGGAACCGATGGTTGAATGTGGCAAGGGGTTCATTTGGTTCTTTCTTGATAGAGATAAACTGGCTATGGGACCACGTCGGGTCCATGTGAACATGAAAGGTCACCAGGAAGCCAGCTTCCATATCTTGCCAACTATTGATGGAGTTGGTCAGAAAGTTGAGGTACCAGTTTAATTCATTCTATCCTAAGGACAGAGGGAACATCCAGGTTACAACATCCTGATGTTGTATCCAGTGTCGGCTCATGGCATCCTTATAGGCCTGGAGGTGTTCTTCTGTAGTTCATGGGCCTAGATTCTCATACTCAAGATAGATATTCTTCGGATGCAGAGGAAGATCATTGGTCACACCAGGGAACTGCCCCATTGGGGACTCGGTGTTACCAAAGCAATTTTCCATTGGGGCTATTTGATTTTGGTTGGGTTGACTATTATTCCCTGGGATTATCTAAGGAAGTTGGGTATTCTGATGTGTCATGAATCCCTAGATACAGTTGGTTGGTTGTTTGGTTTGTTGGGTCTTAGTCTTTTGGATAGTGGGTACAAGTTCTACAAACTCTCTGAGATTTGGGGCAAACAAAAGGATTCTGTTGAAACTTAAGGGTGAAGATGACCCTCTTCCATGAAATGTCTGGCTCCTAAAACTAATACTTGGGGAACCCTCGGGTGGTGTAAAATCAAAATCTTCCAAGGGAGATGAGCTCATTCCCTCCTTCTAGCGCCAGTTTATGTTGCCGAGACTTTGTGACCGGTTCTTCCAACAGTGATAAGTTGTCACTAGGTACTAGGGTACTAGCCAACTATGCCTATAAAGGTTTTTTGGAGAATAAATTCTTCAGGCCTTCAAGCACTTGAGTGTCAGGTCTCGACGGTGTGGGGAAGCTAAGTTGGGAAGTGACTATTTGTTTAGGGGGATAGCTGGTATTACTCATCATCATTGGGGATTCTAGGAATGGGTCAAGGTTTCCTATAAGCATGCTATGTTTACCAAATAAATTGCAAAAGATAGTCCAGAGTTAGATTTTATTACTTCCACTTATAGTTATGCAACATATTTCAAATATCAACAATGCTCTGATGTAAGAACTACACTAAATAGTGGATACATACAGAACAACTGATTCATACATATTCAATAGCAATGGGAAATGAGATCATTAATCTAAACAAGACATTAGAGAAAAGGACATTAGCAACATACATCAAAAAATATGTTCGTGAACTCCAAAATCATAACAACACATAACCAGTAGTCATAAGGTGATCTTCCTCCTTCATTAACTCAAAGGGTTCTGGCATCACTTGTGTATACATCCATGGCTCCAAGGGAGCATCAAAACTACTAAGAACTAGTGAGCATTGAGCTCCTGAAACAATTGAAAATGAAAAGCTATTTTTCTATTACTTGCTGGACTGCAAAATCATCAATTTTGTCGACCCTTGTTATGAGGTCAGACTTCTTATTTATACACATAGTTTTCCCTTAAATCAACCTATAGAGAAGAGTGTGGGGTACTAATGTAATACCCTCTCCTATGGTGATACTTGGAATTTTGACTTGGACAATTTATTATGATTGTTAGAACTATACATTTACATTTATATTTTGTGGATGATGATATGATTTATATGCTCATTTATGGTTATCATTAATATGTTTATGAGATTAGAAAACCATCTATTTTTATATGTTTTATGGATCTAACCAAAGGATTTTAATCTAACCATTATCATGATGTTTTATGTTTCATGGATATGTGTCTGATGTGTTTTCATGGCTCAGGACGAAGTCGTAAATACTCACTTAGTTGAGGTCCACACGATGTATCGATCCTGGTCATCTGTTTGCATATATCTGATTTGTATGAATATCCATATGTATATATATGTATCTCTTCTTGGTGATGTAGGATTACAAGTACCGGGTATCGTCTCCACCTGGCTTCATAGGTCTGAGCGATCCCTCAAAATTCTCGATCGTTGTTGTTGTTATGGAGATATCACCAAGTTCCACAGGAAGAAACTCCGCCTTTGATCCTTCTATCCTTAGGTGGGGAGTTCCCGAGTCAGTCCCTTGTGTCGATGTATTATGTGATCTCTTAGTTTGTTGAATTTGTGGATCTTGTAGGTAGTACTTGTCTTCTTGGTATGCTCAACATTGATTATTGATGTGAGTCATTGTTTATTTGAGGGTATGATTTAGTAATTTATCTTTAGTAGTAGCTATTATTATACTAGCATATCTCGTTAGGAACGAGTTGGTATGTGATTTAAATCATGTGATTTTAATATCAATAATAATGAATAATTTATGGTATTATTTTATAATACTCATAATAACAAAGTGTCTAAGGTAATATTAATAATAAAATGTTTTTCTAACCTATGTTAGTAGCTACCTAATATATATTTTAGAGTGTGGATGAGTGTATGAATAAATAAGATATTTTATAATAATGTTATTTTTAATATTTAATGTTAATAATAATGTGTCTTATTTATGGTATATGTAGCCTAAGAATATGGGTGCACACATATGCCTATGAATACATATATTAATATATATTATTATGTAATAAATTAATTAATTATTTGTGTGAAGGAAATTATTCTTATGTTATTCTTACAAGTGGTAAATAGGATTGGTAAATTCTATTACCATAGTTAAATAAGTTAGTAAATTATTTTTAAGACTATTAT
>MU225891.1:1775066-1788124 GCA_018584345.1 Thuja plicata
CCACAAATATTGCACTAGTATAATGAACCTGTTAAAGTTCCTTTGCCCTGTTAGGAGCAGTCTTTACAATCCAAGTACAATGACCCTGTTAGGAGTCTAGACCCTGTTAGGAGTCTATTACAAAACCTTGTTAAAGGTGTTGTGCTCACTACCAGAGCTCACTGCTCAATAGAATGAAGGCTACAACCTTTTGATAGTTGATATACACTATATCAAAAGTGAACTGTTGTGATGACACTGTTGTCTGATCAGTTCTATGTATGTGTTGATGCTCTTACTCTCTTAAAGAGATTTATCTCATACTGACTTCATTATATTGCTCTTCTATATCTTTCTCATTCATATTATTTGACGCTTGTGACATAAATTTACATTACATACTTATATGTTCATACCCGAATAGACGCGACCCAAAACAAGACTTATGGTCGGCCCTAAAACATAATACACAATGCTTCCAAACTAATTGGCTTAAGCATGTTTACAACATTACTAATTGCGTCATTACAAACATACTATCATAGGCACTTGGCCTTTACATAAAAAAAAAATACACACTGATCAAAACACTTAGTCAACTTTCATGCTCTGTCTTCTGGACTGCTGGTGTACTGATCTGTCTGTAACTTCTCCGTACTATCATGTCGTACCATGCATTTCTAAACTTAGTATGTATACATCACATAGAACATATATCTAAACACATACTTTGATGTGGTCTCTCACATGTGCGCTGATGTGCTAATAACTGTATAACTTTGTCTATCCTGCTTTCCATACTTAATCATTTTTTCTTCTAAGTTTACTTTGACATAAACTTAGTATGACTTTGTTTCCATGATGACAACACAAATAGGTCATGCATCCTCAGGAAGTCAACTTTCCAACACTTTGATAGTTGGTAACCGACATCGTGAGTGGGTGTAAGAATGTTATAGTAAACAAAGGTGTCATTTACTCTGCAAAAATAGGGGATAATGGCCTCCCATTGAATTTGTGGGAAATGGTCCCACGGAGCATTCTGGTCTGGGCCAGTCCCAAGGATGCTGATAGTGAGTAAACCCCAAGTTATGGGCCATTGTAGCACTAGTGCCCACAAAAAATATGAATTCATGTATAATTTGGAGGTCTGGGTGACCTTGGCAAGCTGGGCATCCACATGATTGGAAATGATAGTGGCCCAAACAAAATTTTGTTCAGCAGAGGTGATGCTGAACAGGAAGTAATATATCGATGCCAAAAATTCCCAGGCATGGGATTTTCTAAAGACCCTGCATAAGGAGATGGTCCCCATCTATATGCTTTCTTTGAATTCTATTTGAGGGATCTCCAACTTCATCTTTCTATAATATTTCCTTGGGGTCTTGAGCCAGTTGAAGTTGAGGTATTGTTAGGCCATCTACCGAACCTTTTCAAACTCATGCGATGCCAAGGCCCGGGTGATAACAGTTGAATTGGAGAACTGGGGGATCCCCAGTCTTGAAGTGAATGTTGCAACATCTAGAGACACTAAGGGTATTAGATAGCCCAAGGGAAGAGGATTGGTCAGCATCACAGCCCAGACGATTGTGTTGTAGTGTTCTTCCAATGTGAGAATAAGCTCAGGATCCTGCGCTGAGCAGGGGAAGAAAGCAGCTTTGAGGATTTTGGAGGCTACCACATTTAGTGCCATCAGATCTCCAGCCTTGCTCTGAATAAACATCATTTTTTCCAAGGCCTGCAATTTGGACCATGCTTCAAAACTTGTGTCGATGATCATCTATAACTTGGAATCTACTTTAAATCCTAGAATAGTTTCTTCCTTCAGATATTTCACGGTCAGTGGAAACTTTTCTAAGTTCTTCTCAGCCTTGGTCCTAGCGGCTGCCATGGTTGAAGTAGTTGGGAGTTCCAAACTCCTAGGTGGAGAAGATGCTTTAGACATGATGGATCAACAAATTTATCAGCAACCTACAAGATCGGACAACTATCAATATAGATAAAACATAATAGAATTATGGATTCCAAAGATTTCATCACCGCCTCGCATCTGTTCCTGAAAAGGTGTTAGTTTGCATTTCTCTCCAAAAATATATATAAAATGAAATGACATTCTTTGGAGTTTGATCAATGCTTGGGGGTTACAGGGATCTTGGCTCATGCAGTGAATGAAGTGAAGGTCAAAGTGGAACAAGGGACCCAGAGTCTAGAAAATTGACCATTATCGACATGACCGACAATTAGCTATACTAGGCTGACATGGGGCATCATGTGGTCATGCAATGAAGGGTGTAATGGAATTGAAGGTGACATTTGTCCTAACATGCGAGGGGATGAATGCCACTTGGGCCAATTTTGAATGCTTGTGTGTGGGGAATTAAACCCACCATTAAAGCAAAGATGATGGAGGAGAGAGAAAACCTGCAAACTCAACCAGGCAAGGTGTCAAGTTCAAATTCATAGACACTAGGTGGGTGAGCTTGACATTTGATCACATGCAGAGGGGCATGGTGACCTTGCCACCAGACAGGGGGGAATATACAAAACTCTACAGAATTTAAATGCATGCATAGATGGTCGAAGAAGAACTTATAGGCCGACCCAAAAATAGACTTATTTAGAGCTAAACTAACGACAATTTACAAAATTTATGGAATGTACAATAAATAGATTGTTTTACAACTACACAAAGGGAAGACAACCCTCTGGCAGAGCCATCCCACCAATAGGAAGTGACAAAAAAGTCTAGAATGGGAAACAAGGACAAAATGCAAAACGCAAGAAAACCCAAAATGAAACCAGAAAGAAAAGAAGAGGAACCAGAAGTGCCTACCTTAGAAATGAGGGATGTGGGAGGATGAGCATGGGAGGTTCTTGGAAAATGAACAACTTTGAATCACCCCGAACACATGACTTCTAGTCACTGTCAGGCACTGTTTAAGCTTTGGGGACAAATCATACTTAGCTACTATTGAAATCACTCTAATCTCTTTGAATCACTCTGAGGTAACCTGTTCATGGTAAATTTAACAATGACTGGTGAAACTCTATTTATACCCCTAGGGTAAAAATGTACTTCTTTCCTTTCACAAATCCTGAGAAAGGAAAACCTCTGGATTCCAGGCCTGGGGATCCCTTGCAACCACACCCTCTAACAAAAGAGGATGTAGTGATAGAGAATCCCAGAGTCCAAAATCTAGATGGCACAAAAGAAACACTCTAGGATTGGGTCCCGGAGCAAGGAAGACTAAAAAGAAACACAACACCAGCCCTGCGGAGGCAAAGGCCAGGGAAAACAAAAGAAAACCAAAAAGAAACCTAGGAAGAACAAAAAGAAAAAAGGGGGACCCAAAATTTTTCCAAAAAAATGTAGGGATGGGTATGCAGGGCATAACAAGACCTCTCATGGAGAATATGCAATATTCGCTCATGATCCTCACCATCTAGTCTCCACTTACAACATGCACGTTGAGATTTGACTGTATGGAGACAAAGGTAGGTGGAAGCTACTAGGTGACTACAATGAAACACCTTATTATCTAGTTGGTAATCAACAAAGTGAATACCATGTTGAATTACTTTGATTTTCATGAAATATGTTCCGTATAAAACAACTGAACCTACAGGTCACAAATTTTAACAATATAAATTTAAACAAACTAAATTTGAAATTTGTTAAAAGGTTGATATTTTAAATTTACAAAATGAGTTCAATATATTGATGTAAATCATATAAACCTATGGGGAAAAATATTCCAACACTTTCTTTAGGTTCAAGTAACTTCATCCTCTCTGTAGTACAATGCAATAAATAATAACCAACTCCTACATTTCCACGCTCTACAATCACTGCAAAGACATCTCCTACACAATAAATTTATATATACATGTGAGACCTTAAAATTTACTTAGTTCAATCTATAGATATATCTATCTATCTATCTATACATGCATCTCAATGGACCATATAATGTGAAATATATACTTACCAATTTTGACCAATCCCAAGATATGATCGCAATCATTAGAAATCAAAGGAACATCATTGAAGTTTTCATCTTCATCTCTATCAAATGTATGAGTAACAAATCGTGGCACTAGATTCCATGCACCTACATATCCATGGTCCTCATTGATGCATTCCTCATAATTTTTAGCAATGCAGTGACAAAAAAAGCATGAGTAGTCCCTAGTGTTCAACATCCAATTGCGACAATTTGTACTCATAACTAAATGCAAAGATCACGTATTTTCTATCCTCTTGCAACCATGCATAATATTTCTATCCACACCTAAACAAATGCATATATAATAAATTCTATAAATATGATTTGAATATAAAGAATGTAAAAAAATTAACACTTGAATAAATATATATCGTGCACACATGAATAATTTGAAAATGTGTGCATACCTTTTGATGCAGAGGGTTTGACAATCTAGAGCCTTTCCTCAATCCTAGGTGCTTGTTTGACCAATACAACCATCCAATAGTTTTTCTTTGTTGGATCTTCCTCCAATTAGGATCTCCAAGACCCTCTCTTCAAACTTCTCCTCCAAGGTATAGTTGGTTTTTAGAAGACTCCAAGATTTCTAAGCTCAACTATTTCAACTAGTTAACCAAAAGCCTAGCTTCCTCCACTAAAAATCCACCTATATTTCCTATCCTCTACCTAGGATCTTCTCACACATTCACCAATACCCCTAACACACTTTGTGTCCCATTCTTGGTCATTTTGCATCCATCTCAATACTCCAAGACCCTTTACCAATCCAATTGGTCATTAATTCACTAGGAGGCCTAATTGCTTAATTCCTAGTATGCCTATTTTCATAGTTTTAATGCTATTACACCAAAAATTCCCAAACGAATCCACCAAAAAATTAAAAATATTCAATACAACCCCCAACACTGTCAGAATCCAAAACCTTGACTTCTGAAAGCACCCAAAACCCCACTTTCTTGCAGGCCCTAGATTATAGCCTGTTAATTAGGCCTCTGGACCAGCCAGCATGAAAAATTGTTAAACTTGTCTCCAACCTTTGATTCACCTCCTTCCACCTTTGAATCCTTTTAGGAGACTATCTAGTGCTTCTACAAATGTCACTAAGTCTTTCCCAAAAGGTCATGGGTGCTTGATCAAACCCTTCCTTCTCCCTGTCCTGGCTCACTTGGTTTCACCATTCATCCATAGGGCTTCACTTATGGCCTACTAAATCCACTAAAATAACCAAAAATAAAACTAAAACCCTATCTATAGACCCTAACCCTACTTACCCCATGGTTTCAAAAAATTCCACTAGAGGGATTTTAGGTTAGATTCATTTCTAGCTAGGTAGCACTGTTTACATGTCTCTACCACACCAGTGACCTTCAAAAACTTGTAACTTAACCCCTACTGAACTTTAAAAAAAACTATCTATTTCATATGGAAGCTGAAAGAAAAAAATACACTTTCATGGAGCCCGATCACCTATTCCAATCCGTACACAACCATATAGTAGCAAAGATACAATGTAGATTACATAAATGTGGATACAGTCATCCATACAGAGGTGTCAGAATTAATTGTTTGAATCCAAAATCTCATTAACCTCCTCAAAGAATAAAATCCATGCTCATATACTAAGCATGGGGTAGTTACATCAATTCTAACTACATTTTGTCAATTCTTGCAAAATTTGCTCGAGCAACTTTTCAAAGTTACTAGCAACATTTTGTATTTTGAATAAACTCAATGATTAATGTTGATTTCTAAGACCCCAAATAGGATATGTAGGGTCCTAAAACACACTTCTAACCCACATTACACTCAAATGGAAACTTTGCACTATTTGAAGCCAAAATGGCCTAAAACACCTAATGAGCACTAAAGCTCTTACAAACATGAAGTTAAACTATCCTTGCATCTAAACCATTGGAACTTATTCCTAAACACACAACACAACCTAAAACAAACCAAAAACATGAAATAGGGAGGTTCCCTGCACCATACTCCCCTAGACAAATTAACTCAAGTCCCTTGAGTTAGGAGGTCTTCAATGTTGACCCCATGTTTCAGAATTTCTAGCTCTATCATCCAAGTGGCCTCAGCTTCAGGTAGTCCCTGCCACTTGATGAGGTACTCCTTGTAGTTAGCCTTCCTTGTCTTCTTTCTCACTTTAGAATCCAGTACACATTCCAATTGCAATGGCTTTGGGGTACGCAAGTCTTTCACCCAAGCATCATCCTCCAAATTTGCAAGAGTGGATTGACCTATCTCTGGTGTTGGTCCCTTGTATGGATAGAGGTCATAAACATTAAAAATGGGTGAGATCCCCAAATTAGGAGATAACTCCACCTCATAGGAATTCTTTCCATAGTTGTGCAAAATCTTCAAAGGCCCTATCTTTTTCATTAGTAGTTTAGTAGGTTGACCCTTGGGTAGCCTTTCCTTCTTAAGATAGGATAGTACTAGATCCCCAACCTTGAACTGCAAGTCTCTTCTAGTCTGATCAGCTTTGGATTTGTACTTCTCCACTTGATTTTGTAAAGTCTTATTGACTTGATCGTGCAGCTCCTTCATCTGTTCAACAAATAACTCTCCTTAAGCACTCCTCTTTTCCTTCAAACTAAGATCCCTTAACTCCAATATCCCTCTAGGATTGACCCCATATACTATTTCAAAGGGGCTTCTACCATTACTCCTATTTATGGAGTCATTGTATGCAAACTCTACCAGCCCTATGATGTGATCCCATGACTGTCCATGTTGCTTGGTCAAACACCTTAGCAAATTCCCAGGTGACCTATTCACTACCTCTGTTTTCCCATCTGATTATGGATGATAGGCTGAAGAGAAAGACAATTTTGTTCCAAGTATCTTCCATAAGGTCCTCCAAAAGTGACCTACAAACTTACTATCCCTGTCGCTTACAATATTTAGGGGCCACCCATGGGTCCTCACAATGTCCCTAAAGAATAGACCTGCAATTTGAGAAGCATCATTTATTTTCTTGCATGGAATGAAGTGTGCCATCTTGCTAAAATGGTCTACCACCACAAACACACTATCATGACCCCTATGTGTCTTTGGTAACCCCAAACCAAATTTCATACTAAGGCACTCTCAAGGCCTTTGGGGTATAGATAAAGGTTGATACAACCCACTCTTTCTTCTTTGTCCTTTTTCCCTCTAACAAATTTGACATTCTTCTACAAATCTCCTAACATCTAACTATATCTTAGGCTAATAGTAATTCTTATGCACCTGCTCCAAAGTTTTATCCACTCCAAAGTCGCCTCCCAGGCTCCCTTGGTGTTTCTCCTTCACAATGTTTTCCCTCATTGAACACTAAGGTATACACATAAGGTGACCTTTAAACAATAGACCTTCCTGCAATACAAACTCACTGAAATCCACCTTGAACCCCTGCTGAAACTTCACACATGCCTCATAGACTTCTCTGAAATCTTTGTCCTCCTTGTAGAGGTCCTTCAAATCATCCATCCCTACACTTTTTAGTTGTATCTCTTGGATTGTGAGTACTCTTCTGCTAAGAGCATCTGCAACCTTGTTTCTAATCCCCTTCTTGTGTTATATAACAAATTTATAAGCCTAAAATGATTCTACCCACTTCATGTGCCTTTGGTTCAACTTTTATAGTCCATTCAGGAAACTTAAAGCATGGTTACCAGTGTAGACCAAAAACTCCCTAGCTAATAGGTAGTGTCTCCACTTCTTAAGGGCTTGAACCATAGCATATGACTCCAAATCATAGTTGGAGTACTTTTGTTTAGCCTCATTCAACTTTTCAGAGAAGAAAGCCACAGGATGTCCTTCTTGGCTTAACAATGCTCCAATAGCCAACTTGCTAGCATCACACTCTACCACAAAGATTTGATTGAAGTTAGGAAACCTAAGAGTAGGTATTTCTGCAATCCTCTTTTTTAACATTTCAAACCCTTGGTTTGCTTCCATAGTCCATTCAAACTTACATTTGATTCCACCTTTTATGGTGTTAATTATAGGGGCACACACATGACTGAAATTTATCAAAAACTTCCTATAGTAGGAGGCCAACCCATGGAAAATCCTAGCATCCCCTATGGACCTAGGTGTAGGCCATTCCAAAATGGACTTAACTTTATCAGGGTCCATCTTCATACATCCATTAGTAACCACAAAAGCAAGGTAAACTAGTTTAGTTTTGAGAAACTCACACTTTTCTTGATTTATCATAAACTTCTATTGATGTAGCTTCCTTAATTCCATCTCCAAATGCTTCATTTTCTCCTCCTTGGACCTGCTAAAGATCAAAATATCATCAAGGTAAACTATTACAAACTTACCAATGAACTCTGCTAGCACTTCATTCATGAGCCTCATGAATGTGCTAGGTGCATTACTTAGGCCAAAGGGAATTAATAGCCACTCATACAGACCCTCATTGGTCTTATAAGTTTCCTTCCACTCATCACCAGGCCTCACTCTTATCTGATGATACCCTAACTTCAAGTCCACCTTAGAAAAGTAACAAGAACCTCCTAAAATATCCATAAAATCTTATATCCGGGGAATAGGGAACCTATATCTGATTGTGATCTTATTTATAGCCCTGTAGTCCATGCACATCCTCCATTTTCCATCCTTCTTAGGTGAAATTATTGTTGGCATAGCACATGGGCTCAAACTCTTCCTTATTAAACCCTTATCCAACAAATCTTGAATCTATTTTGCTATCTCTGCATTTTGACTTGGTGTCATCTTATATGCTGCTTTGTTAGGCAAATTTACTCTAGGAATGAGGTCAATTTGATGACTCACTTCCCTCATAGGTGGTAATTCACTTGGAAAACCATTATCTACTATGTCATGGTACTTCTCCAGCAATGCTTGTATCTCTGGTGGAAAACAGAATTTCTCCTTAGTTTCCTCCTTTGGTTTTATCACTACTATACAATAGACTCCTTTTTCCTTCTTCATAGCCTTTAGAAACTATTTCCCACTCAATAACATCACACTTGTCCCCACATGCTTCTCTTCATTGGATTCTTGCAATGAATCCATTAGGAACTTCTTTCCTAGCTTGGTGATGACATAATTATTCTTCTCTCCATCATGTATGGCTTTGACATCATACTGACATGGACATCCTAGGAGAAGATGGCATGCATCCATAGGAATTATGTCATATAGGACCTTGTCATTATACTCTCAAATCTCAAACTCAACCATAGTTTTCTCATCTACCACTATTTGTTGACCCTTATTCAACCATCAAACCTTATAGGGTGTGGTATGAGGTATACTTCTCAACTTCAATTTCTCCACCATCTCTATGGATACTATATTTTCAGTAGATCCAAAGTCCACTATCACATTGAAAATCTTCCCATGATACCTACAAGTTGTTTTAAACAAGTTCTTTCTCTGTGGTGGCTCTATAGTGCTAGGCACTTTCAACAAAGTTCTCCTTAACATCAAGTTCTCTCCATCCAATACGAGCCCTTCCTTGGAGATGGGAGAAGTAACACTTTGTGAGTCATCCTCTTATACCAATTGATTCCTTCTATCCCCCATTCAAGATGATGAAGTCTTTTCAGGACACCTACCCATTGTGTGACCCACTTGGTTTCAGTTATAGCATCTGCAAGTGAAAACTTAATTAGATCTCCTTTGGGGCTGGAACCTACCTATTGGTGGTCCTCTACCTCTATATCCTCCCCTTTGAAAATATCCTCTATACTAGTTTCCTCCACCATTATCCATGGACTAATTATCTTCTTGTCTATTAGGGATTTTTCCCCTACCAAAGTTGCTTCTTCCTCTTTGGAACCCTTTATTATTGCTACCACCTCTTCCCCTTTGATGGAAGTCATTCCTCCTTCTAGCCTTTTCCTCTGCTCTTAAGGCCAAATGGAAACATTTGTGCATACTATTAGGAGCTATCATGCTGATCTCATCTTGTATCCCTTGCCTTAGCCCATTGAGATACCATGCCACTTTCTCCATTTCTTCTTCTTGTCTCCTAGCCCTTAGGCTCAACTTGTGGAACTCCTCTTTATAAGCACTCACTATCATCTCCTTCTATCTTAAGTTCTGCAACTTTTGATACATTTGGATATCATAATCAGCAGGCAAGAAATGTGCCCTCAATCTAATTTTCATCCTCTCCCAAGAAACAATCTTTTTCTTTCTACTACTTAACCTCTCATCCTGAATCATGTTCCACCACACCAATGTAGATTCTTTGAGTCTAGCCTTAGCATAGCTGACTCTCTTCTCCTTTGAGACTTCTTTGTAATCAAATTGGTTGTCAATGGCTTCAAGCCAATCCAACAACTCTTCTCCCTTCAAGCTTCCATAGTAATATGGTATGTGTTCCATGCTATCCTTGTTTAAATAATTGAAGGAATCTAAGAATACCTGTTTTTCTTTGTCCATCTCATGTTCTTTCCCTTTGTTTGATGACTCTTCTGTCTAACTTTCATCCCCATCACTTTCATCTCCCCATTCTGTGATCTTCTTTTTTCCCTTTGTCTCGGACACACTAGCCTTATCCAAGAGGGCCTAAACCAATTCCACTATGGCATCCCTACTAATTTCCTTAGGAGGCATGATTTCAACCTCTTTACTCTCCTCCCCTTTAGACATACACAATCTTCAAGCTATTCTAGCTCTGATACCACTATGATGCAGAGGGTTTGACAATCTACAACCTTTCCTCACTCCTAGGTGCTTGTTTGACCAATCCAACCATCCAATGGTGGTTCTTTTTTGGATCTTCCTCCAATGAGAATCTCCAAGACCCTCTCTTCCAACTTCTCCTCCAAGGTATAGTTATTTTTTAGAAGACTCCAAGATTTCTAAGATCAACTAGTCCAACTAGTTAACCAAAAGCCTAGCTTCCTCCACTAAAACTCCACCTAGATTGCCTATCCTTTGCCTAGGATATTCTCACACATTCGCCAATACCCCTAACACACTTCTTGGCCAATTATTGGTCATTCTGCATCCATCTCAATACTCCAAGACCCTTTACCAATCCAATTGGTCATTAATTCACTAGGAGGCCTAATTGCCTAAATCTAGTAGGCCTATTTTCATAGTTTTAATGCTATTACACCCAAACTTCCAAAATGACTCCACAAAAAAAATTGAAAATCTTCAAGACAACCCCCAACATTGTCAGAATCCAAAACCCTGACTTATGAAAGCACCCAAAACCCCACTTTCTTGCATGGCCTAGATTATAGCCTATTAATTAGGCCTCTGGACTAGTCAACATGAAAATTTTTTAAACTTGTCTCCAACCTTTGATTCACCTCCTTCCACCTTCGAATCATTTTAGGAGACTATCTAGTTCATCTACAAATATCACTGTCTTTCCCAAAAGGTCATGGGTGCTTGATCAAATCCTTCCTTCTCCCTGTCCTGGCTCACCTAGTTTCACCAGTCAGCCATAGGGATTCACTTCTGGCCTGTGAAATCCACTAAAACAACCAAAAAGAAAACCAAAACCCTATATAAAGACCCCAACCCTACTTCTCCCATGGTTTTAGACAATTCCACTGGAGGGATTTTAGGTTAGAGCCATTTCTATCTAGGTAGCATTGTTTTGTCTCTGCTAGACTAGTGACCTTCAAAAACTTGTAACTTAACACCTACTAAACTTCAAAACAAACTATCTATTGGTTGAGACCACCATTCCAACCTTTGAAGAATTGGCCTCTAAGTTTGTAGCTCATTACTCTTATAATATCAAACATAAGATTACAATGCTTAATTTATGTAACACCAAACAAAGAGAAGGAGAGGTATTCCTACTTTTCCTACAACGATGGAGAGTGGTATTTGCTAGATACCCTTGAAGTGTAGTCAAAAAGGAGAAGATGGATATCTTTGTGAATAGATTGAATCATGAAATGAACTATTAGTTAAGCCTACAATGTCCTAGGTCATTCCAAGACCTAATTGAGAATGGGTTTACAATGGAAGAGGTATTGGTCAAAAGTGGAGAGATTAAAATTTACAAGGATAACAAGAATAACAACAACAACAATAGCTCCAATACCAATCAAAATCTCAATACCTCTAACAACAACCGATTTTGGATGAGAAATAAAAACAATAAAGGAGTGGTCAATGATGGAGTAGTAGAGGAAAATACTTTAAAGGCCACTCCTTTCAATCTCACCCAAAATTCAGTTCAAGCCAATAATTTGAATCAAGCACCCAAAGTTCCCTTTAACAATAACAACACTAATAAAAACTTTGGGAATAATCAAGGGGCTTACAAGCCTAAACATTTCTTTGCACCTACACCCAAAAGGACATTCACTAATTTGGGTGAAGCATTGGAAAATGCATTAAGGAAAATTATTTCAAATAAACTTATTGACCTACCAAGGGCTCAACCATATGAGCCTCAAATCAATCCAAATTGGTGGAGTTAAAATAACCATTGTGAGTATCATAGAAATCGGGGACATAAGACAAATGATTGCATGCATCTCAAACATGTGGTACAACATCTCATTGACAATGGTGTGATAAAAGTAGAAGGCCCTCAAACTAATGAAGATCACATGGCTTTTAAGACTCCTTTCTATAAGCATGAAAAAGGAGAATCTTCCAATTCAAACAATGGAGGAAATAATGGGAACAATGCAAGAGGCACTAACAATGTTAACTTTGCACATACCTATGATAATACTATCAATGCTATATTCGGCCATGAGAGTACTATCAATGTTGTTGTGATCAAAGATCAACCTAAAGTGGAAACCTCTAATGCTATCACAAGGGGGAAAGCCTCAAATTTTACCCTACAAGGGGGTACTCCTATTACTATTGGTCCTAAAACACCAATTATTTTGGCTAAACAAACATCACCTACAACAAAGCCTTATAGTTTGGTGGATCAATTACAAAATAATCCAGCACAAATATCAATTTTGGAGTTGTTAAAATTATCTCCTAATCACAAGGAGATCTTGGAAAAAGCCTTGGTTGAGACCACCATTCCTATAAACTTGGAGGAAGATAAATTTTAGAACATGGTAGGACACCTCATAGCCCCTCATTGTCTTTCAT
>MU225891.1:1789059-1835790 GCA_018584345.1 Thuja plicata
AATCCTATTGAAAGGGTGCAACATATCAATATCCAAACTGATCAATATGGAAAAGGATTTGATATCATGAAGAAAATGGGATATAAGGGAAGAGGACCCTTAGGAGTTTGACATAGAGGGTTGTTAGTACCTATTGAACCAGTTTGGAGAGCAAAAGAAGAGAAAGTCGGCATAGGTTTTCAACATAAGGGAGAAAGTTCAAGTCCCATGCATGATTTTTGTGCACATATCCACATGGTAGGGTCCAAAAGTGAAGATGATTCTAGGGATTATGAGTGGGATTCCTTTTCCAAAGAATCTTGTCATGACATAGAGGTTGATACCATTCACACTTATGCAACTCCTCCTATAGTTGAGAATCAAGAACATGTGACTCAAGGTTTGACTTCTACTCAAACATCAAGTGAACCTCAACAACCTAATGTAGGACAAGCACCTCCTTACACTCAATGGGTAGGTATACCTTGGGTACCTTCGTGGGTGGGAGATTCTAACCTAGTGTTTAATCCACATGCTTTCTTTCCCATGGAAATCTCAGAGGACTCTAGTGAAGAGGATTTTGATCCTTCTTCCATGGACCATCTTGAAGAGGCACATGTCATAGACCTTGATGATATAATGTATGAACCATCAAATGAATTCATGTCCTTAAATCCCTCAAATGATAATCCATCCAATAAATCCTTGTCCTTAACGCACCCCAAACTTATTAATTGGGATCTTTCTAAGCCAAATGACTTACTATACTTCCCAAATTACAATGCAATGGCCTTATACCTCAATGCGGTTGAACCAAATTCTTCCATCAATGAATTCACTCTAGACATGATGATAGGGGCAGGTGTTCAACCTCTTAATCCAAAAAATAAAAATTAAAAATACAAAAAAATGAGAAGGTCTAGTTGTGAAAACCACCATGTGGCAATGCTAGATCCAAAAAAAGTAAAAATAAAGGATGTTTTCGAAGGTGAAAACCTAACTATTGCATCTAAGGAAGAGACGTTGGACACCTTACTAGCACATGAAGATGAAAGATCACCTATACTTATTGAACCTACAAAAAAGGTTAATATTGGTACCGAAGTGGATCCTAAATTTATTCACCTGGTAGCATCTTTGAGTCCCTTGGAGAGGAAAGAGTTCATCAAATTATTTCAAGAAAAAACAAGTCAACTTTGCATGGTCATATGAAGACATGCCCAGATTGGATTCAAGTTTCATAATTCATCATTTGAATGTAAAACCTGGAGTTAAGCCCATCTAGCAGAAATTGAGAAAAATGCATTTACATGTAGCCCTTTTAGTTAAAGCAGAATTGGAAAAATTACTCAAGGTGGGATTTATAAGAGTAATTGCATATGCAAAATGGATCTCCAACATTGTACCAGTTACCAAACATGATAAATCCATAAGCGTTTGCATAGATTTCAGAGATTTAAACCTTGCTTGCCCCAAAGATGACTTTCCATTACCTAGCATTGATGCTATTGTGGATCTAACTGTGGGTCATTCTATGTTTTCAATCATGGATGGATTTAGTGGGTATAATCAAATTCGCATTGCACCTGAAGATCAAGAGAAGACAGCCTTTACATTCCCATGGGGTAATTTTTGTTGTAATGCAATGCCCTCTGGTCTCAAAAATTCTGGAGAAACTTATCTAACAGCAATGACTACCATTTTCCATGACATGATGCACACCTTCCTAGAAGATTATGTGGATGACATTCTAGCTAAGTCACATGAAAGAAAAGATCATTTACCCATGCTTGAAAATATTTTTACAAGGCTAGAACAATTCAAAGTAAGACTCAACCCAAAGAAGTGTGCTTTTGGGGTACAATCCAGAAAACTCTTAGGGTACATTGTTTCTGCAAAAGGCATTGAAGTAGATCCTAAAAAAGTACAAGCAATAATGGACATGGACATTCCAAATAATATTAGTCAAATGAGGTCACTTCAAGGAAGACTTCAATCTATAAGGAGGTTCATTTCTCAATTGGCGAAAAAGTGTCATTCCTTCACAAGGTTGCTACATAAGGACACCATCTTTACATGGGATGAAGAATGTGATAAAGCCTTTACATTGTTGAAAACATACTTGATGAATCCACTCATCTTGATGTCACCTATTCAAGGCAAAACTTTATTACTCTATATTTCAGCAATGGAAAAATCTTTAGGAGTCTTATTGGCATAAGAAGATAATGAAGGAAAAGAAAGAGCTATATACTACTTGAGTAAAACTTTGATCAAATCTGAATTAAAATATAGCTTCATGGAAAGGGATTGCCTAGCAATGATATTTGCCTCTAAAAAGTTAAGACATTATATGTTGATGCATAAGGTGAAGCTCATAGCCAAATTTGATCCATTGAAATATTTACTTAGTAAAACAGCTCTAGATGGAAGGATTGCAAAGTGGGTAATGGTGCTTAGTGAATTCGACATTGAGTATGTAGATAGGAAAGAAATCAAAGGTCAAGTTTTTGTAGTTCAATTGGCCGAATATCCTCAAGAATATACACATCCAATTCAAGTGTAGTTTCTAGATTCTGAGATTGTTAATGTGGAAGCTAAGACATGGACTTTATACTTTTATGGATCTTACACCCAAAATGGTAGTGGGGCAGGCATTCTTTTGATCACACCACAAGGTTACACAATCCCAAAATCTTACAAGTTATTGTTCCCTTGTACAAACAACATTGCAGAGTATGAAGCTTTGGTCATAGGTATCAAGATGGCTTTAGAATGGAATGTCACAAAATTACAAGTCTATGGGGACTCTCACTTAGTCATCAATCAAGTCAATAATGAATATGCTACCAAGGATGAAAAATTGATGCCTTACAAGAAATTGGTGGATAATTGGAAAAAGTACTTTGCTTTGATTACTTTTGAACAAATCCCACATGACAAGAATAGAGCAGTAGATGCGATGGCTACCTTGGCATCTTTGCTTCAAATGCCCGATCAAAATTAAAGTATGAGTTCTTGGTGGAAGAATTGGTTAAACTAGCATTTGACCTACCCGATACCCAAATTATTGCCCTTTTAAATAGACATGACTCACCATGGTATGGACCCATCTATGCCTACCTAAAAGACCAAACCTCACCCATAGACCAAACCCATGCTCAAAATCAAAATTTCATAAGACAAGTGTCTCGTTATACCATTCTTTTTGACACATTATATCATAAGGGTCTTGACGGAACGCTCCTTAGATGTTTAGAGGAAGATGAATCAAAATTATCTTTAAAAGAAATCCACGAGGGGATTTGTGGGTCACATTTGAGTGTTTTAAACCTAGCTAAGAAAATCCTACATATGGGGTACTTTTGGAAAACCTTAGAAAGAGATGCTTGTCAGTTTGTCAAAGTTTGTGCAAAATGTCAATACCATGGACACATGATCCATGCACCAGCACAAGAATTACACCCATTTGTCACACCATGGCTATTTTACCAATGGGTTTTTGATTTGATTGGCATGATCTATCCACTTTCTTCAAATGGACATAAGTACATTCTCACCGCAACAGAGTACTTCACTAAATGGGTTGAGGCCATCCCTTTAACAACTGCAATGGGGAAGCAAATTTCCATGTTCTTCTTTAATCACATCATTTGCAGATATGGCATTCCTCATGCCATCATCATGGATAATGGAAAGGAGTTTAAGAACAAGGATGTAGATGAAATTTGTGACACATTCCATATTACTCATCACTCTTTATCCATTTACTATCCCCAAGGTAACGGACAAGAAGAAGCTACCAACAAGAATATCCTCAAAATCCTCAAAAGAACGGTTGGTAAGTTAGGAAGAGATTTGCACCTTCAAATCAATCCAGCATTATGGGCCTATAGAACTAGTATTCATAACCCGACAGGAGCTACACTTTTTTCATTGGTTTATGGGGTCAAAGTTGGTCTACCTTTAGAAGTTGAAATACCATCCCTAAGAGTGTCATTGCATGGATTAATCATGGATGAGGATTATAGGGTTTCCTGACTTCAACAATTGGAAATGTTGGAGGAACACCAAACTCAATCTTATGATCATTTGAAAGTATATCATAATCGAACTTCAAGAAACTATAACAAGCATATTAAACCAAGAACTTTTCAAGTGGGAGATCTAGTGTTGAGGGAGAATCCAAAAAATCAGGTTGATAGAGAAAAGAAAGGAAAGTGGGAAGCAAATTGGCTTGGTCCCTTTGTCATTGTTTTTTTCTTTTCGAACGGGGACTTACAAATTGGCTAATTGTGATGGTGATGAATTGTAAGAACCTATCAATAGCATTCATCTTAAGAGGTTTCACACCTGATTAGATGAAAGAGTATCAGAGGAAAGAGTATCAGTTGAGAGTATTAGATGAGTCAGCATCACCTTGGTACATGAGAAAAAGTCAAAAATACAAAAAAATGAGAAAATATCAAAATACCAAAAAAGTCAAAAAGTTCAAAAAGCCAAAAACATTGGAAAAGTAGAAAAATCAGAAAAAGGAGAAAATTGAACATGAAGAAATCAAAAACATTTAGAAAATTAAAAAAAAATGTTGTCTTGGTGAAAACATAGAAAATAGGCGCCTTGATGATAAAAATAAATTAAAAAAAGAAAAATTTGAAAAAAAATAAAAAGCGAAAAAGTGCCTTGGTGAAAACCTAGCAATAGGCGCCTTGGTAGCAAAAAAAAAGAGAAAAGAGAAATAATCCCAAAAGGTGAAAACCTAGAAATAAGCGCCTTTTGTCCCTTAGGTCTTTCCTAGTCACATTTGTACATATTGCATTTCATCATCTCATTTGTCCATATCTTCATTGCATCCGTCATTTGTGTATAAGTCATAATAAAGTCTCAAAGCTGCATTGTTGTATTCTAGGTTTCATTTTTCCCTAAGTTTCACATGGTTACATTTATCACTTGGGGGAAAACATCATGAATTTTGGTACTAAGTGGATTCAAAGGTGTACAAATTTGGTCACACATCATAAGCAGATTTTCAGATTCAGAGGAGAGATATTTTGGAACCTTTGATGGATATCATTGTTCAACCCTAAACAGTTTGATCCGACAACTTGATCCTTGAGCTTCATTGACTTATTTTTATCAAGATTAAAAATTGACAAACCCTAAATGATCATCATGTTTGGAATTCTTTTTTTGAAAATCTTGATACATTTCAAAACACTTGGAATTTTTGATAAGTTTTTCATTGACTTTTTTGAGTCATGTCTTTTTAGCTAATCAATGATATTTTGACTAGATTGGCAATGATGAAGACATGATGTTTTCTAAACTTTTGTGTGAGTGTTTTGAGGAAGATCCTTTAACTTGTGTGAATTCATATAATGACATGGTCATCAAAGAACCATCGAGGACATTCATATAGGAAGGAGGGTTAACCTTTGTTTGTTTACGCAAAAGGATACCTTGGCTATTTAGATTTTCAATATCTTAATACAAAAATCCACTTGCAACATTGAATCTGATTAAACTGGTATTCATACTCCCATACTTGGTCATTCAACTAGTGAGGGTTGTACTTGGTTTCGCAGAAGGTTACCAAATGAGATGAAAGTCATATTAATATTCTTATGGTCGCAATGGCACTAGTAAGGATTGTATCACCTCCTAGTTCCACAATGCTCAATGATGAAAATATATCTCTGTTTGAATTTCATTCGCAAACCTCAAGGACAATTAGTTGGATTGTATTTTCATGTTAGATTAATTGCATTTGCATGGTTAGCTTAATGGCTTTTATTTTTAGCAGGTTTCCAAGTTCAAGGGGGTTAATTAATGGGGTTACATCAATTCAATGGTTTCAAATCATCAATATGAGATTATCTTTTGCATTCATAGCATTAATCATTATTTATTATATATTCATATCAAGAGAAAAGAAAATAAGAATTAATCATTAGTCATTTATCCCAATCATCATTTAGGAATTGCATTTCATAAATGAAGTTGCATACATCAAAACCGAAAAAGATAGTTGCATTCATTTTACCATTTTCACTAAGTATTGCATCCATATCATTGCATTGTATTCAACCATACATCATGATAACATCATAAAATCATATAGAAATAAATTGCATTACCATCATTTGCCTCCATTTATCTATGTCCTCCTCTAAGACATTGCATCCATAGCATAATAGAAATAAATGCATCATAGAATCATATAGATATGCATAAAAGAAATCTCATAACAACATCATCAAAGGGGAATCAATGGAAGAGCATCATAAATAAATGTCCATCATCAAATGTCTATATAAAATCTATATATCAAAGATACATCAACAAAATGATCCATCTGTCACAAGTCCTGATCAACAATACACATGATACATCAATACAATATTTGGATATCACAGATCCCAATCTATCTCATGACCTAGCAGGGGAACCTAATCCATCTCCTATGATACCTATACCTGAACCTCCTGCTCCATCAGGATCCTTGTCACCTGATCTATCCTATGTAAAAGGTGGTTCCTGACTAGTGCTAGCACTAGTAGGCAACTGAGCTAACGTAGCCAAGAAATGTTGCAACATAGCCGTCACATGATCCAACTAGCCAATTACTGCAGTCATCCTTGCCTGTAATCCTCAAACATCCTGAACTAAGCTATCCACAATCAGAGGAACTGGAGGTGCATGTGATACTAGAGGGGCTTGAGGTACCTATGGTGCTAACAGAACCTATGGTATCACCTGTGTTGTGCTACTCTATGGATCTACCTAAGGAGCCTGTCTCTAAGGAGATGGAGGTCTCTGTGGACCCTATCCCTATACTGGAACCTATGGAAGAACCTGTCTAGAAACCTAAACTCCTTTATGTCTCTGCCTAGCCCACTCTGCACCAACTGTGCCAGGAGCCTATCTTTGGGGAGGTTCCTGTGCCTGCACTTGCCTTTGTCTAGGCTGACCAAATCTACCACCTCAACCTCTGACATGACCACCCCACATCTGAGGTCCTGTAGCTCTTTGTACCCTAGAAGCTCTCTGAGCCCTCTATCTCTAAGGTCTCCTACCATCTCCATCACCATCGTCATCATCTCCCCCATCATCATCAGATAGATCATCAACATCTAGAATGGGCTCAACTAGATCTTTAAATCTAACAAAGCAATGTCATAAGAACCAGTCTTGATACTCCACAGACATACCTGCATCAGCTACATGTGGCATAATATCCCATCTAATATTTCTAAGTTGATCAATCTGTGCATAAGCATATTGATAGTCAATTTGAGCTCCTCACATGGATCTCTCTTCCTATACCCTCGCATAAAGTGCCTTACCCTAAGGCATATCATGTACTCAGCCATACTAACAGAGCACTCTCCCGAAGCAAAATCTCTCTATAGATAGTGGTGATAAACCAATCATCCACCGAGGGGAAAACATATAAGGCAACTCATCATCATCCTCTCACCATCCCTTGCATCCTAAATATGGTCTCCATACGACCTAATCAATATCATCAATAGTATGATGCCAAAACTCAACCTTGCCCAGACGATGCTGGACAAGCATACCATCATACAAAAAAGCATATGGATAACCTCGGGCCTACACTCATGCTGAGACTGGTCTGGTATTAGGGATATGCTCCCAAGTCCACAGCTTTAAAAGAACTGCACCTACTGAGATGGATGTGTTGCGCCTATATACAATCTCATGTAAATCATGGTAAAGCTTGACTAACACACATGAACCCCAGTCGAATCTCCAAGGATGTGCAATCAAGTCCTCCAATATATGGCCCCATCTGACTGTAAATCCATGAACTCTCCTATCATGAAGTAATACTCCTCTGATAACTTCTCCTAGTAATGATTGCAATGTAGGAAATGAAGCAAACTATGCCCAAGTAACGCAATCATTCTCAATGGTGTTGTCTCCAAACACCCATCTACATACGCTACCATTATAAACTAAATCATAGTATACCCACTCTACATGAGTTGGGATCCTCAACAACCTATTTACATCCTCAGACGTGATAGTCATCTCACTGAGGGGTAGATGGAAAGTGTTATGGTCAGAATGCCATCACTCTACCATAGCTATCAATAGACCTCGATTCAGCTGAAACTGAGGGAGATAAAGAAAGAAACTAAGACCACATGTCTTGATATTACATCTCTCAGGAAGAGTAAGCTCATTGACTAAATCAAAGATCTAAGAAACCACACCCCGTACTCACAACTTATGGTAATGTTCCTACATTTTTAAACAAAGTGAATTATGTTAGTTTTTCTATTGGTGGATCATTCTAAGTCAATCAAACACATTAAATCTATCCTTGCTCTATTTTGAGCACATCAACCTATTGTTCCTAACCTCTAGATCTTTAGAAGGCATCAATTTGGCATCATTTTAATCAATCTAATTGGCATATCAAACATTCATTGATATGATTTTTCTAATATCCTAAACACTAAGTGACATCATGGAATCACATTTTCTAGCTTGGAAATCAATCAAATCTTTTAAGACGTTCAATTGAAGGCAATTTTATCCTATCTATTTTTAGTTTTTCTCATATTTCTTTGTAGGCAGCACTTGGCTAAGTGTACGTGGATTTTTAGCCCTGTGGCATTGAAATTCTCATGCGTGGCACTTTAATCATCGGAGGCGGTGCTTTACCAAGCACGTGGCCTTTTAAAGTCCTAGGCGGCTTTCAAATTTTATGAGGCGGCGTTGAAATGATAGGGTTTCATAGGTGGTGCAAAATTCATTGGATTGCAATTTTTAACCTAACTCCTAGGTGGCACTGGATTGCTCCAACCCGGCTTTGAAATGCGCAGGGGCAGATTTTCACTAGCCTAGGTGGCTTTTAAAGTTTCCTAAGCGGCATTTTGAAAAAATCTATCTAAAAAGCATTAAAAACTTACAATAAATACTATTAAATGAGCAATAAATGCACTAGGAAGATTGAAATCACTCATTGGAGGCTCATAGGCAGGAGGTCTCTGATACCGACAAGCTCTCTTGAACCGATGCTCTCAAATGGGAACCACCATCGCTGTCAATCGTCACAGGATCATAGCAAAATCTCAGCAGTAAAAAGTGACAATGAATAGTAAATTTGGGTTTTTCAACCTATTTAAGCTATTTTACCCTAATTTTGAATTTTTTTTGACCTAGATAGAATAAATTGCATCTTTTTCACACTGGGGCATCTTCTGACATCTTTCTCAGCATCATTGTTTATCAGATATGAAATCATCTTGGATCTATTCTTCATTAAGTTTCATCCAATATTTGACATTTGCACATCAACATGTTTTCATTTCTAAGTGGGCATCATCATATCATCAAATCAAAATTATGCATCATATCTTCTATCAATTCTAGGGCATTAAAAATTCAAACTTTATCAGTGAGGTATTCTGCATCAGGTTTCACATCAAGGTTCCACATCAAGGTTTCATATTAGGGTTTCACATCAGATTTTCAAATCAATCAGGTTTTGCATCAAATCATCAATCAGGTTTCACATCAGTCAATCAATCTGACATTAGTATCAAATCTACATTAGGACATCAATTTTTCTTTGAATCAATGTGCTTCACACATAAATTCAAAGAGGGGCATTTGTAGACACCTAAAATTGACTAGGTGTCTCTTAATCATCCAAATCTATAAATCTTGGCCAATCACCCTAAATCTCATCAAAGTGCATCAAAATGGATCAAAATCAATCAAATGGACATTTATCAAGAAAATTGGACAAAATCAATTAAAATCAAAGGATTAAATAATCATGAAATCAAATAATCAAATTTAAGCCTAAAAGGGATCAATCAAATTATATAATTGATTTTAATCAATTAATTGTATAGTTTTAAATCAAAAATCAAATCCAACCCATTCACCCTTACATGGCTAATTTAATTAAATGATTGAATTAAATAAATCCTAATTTCTTTCAACTCAATTTGATCAACCAATGAGAATTGAGGATTTTGTCTTCTTGTCCCACCCTTTGAGGACAACCATTTAAATGGTCCCCCCATTTAAACCATTTGAGGGATCAAAATCAACCAAGGATTAACCCATGGCCAATTCACTCTACCCCCTACCCTTGGGAATTTGCTATAAATACAAGCCATTTTCTATGCATTTCATATCCTAGAAAATTCTAATGCAAAGCATCCTTATTATAGGCAATTTGAGAGCAATTAAGCAATATTTTGAGCATTTTGAGAGATTTTATCTTTTATGAGAGCATTTGAATCCATTTTGTATCATCTTTGAGAGAATTGAGCTAGATTTAGGCATTTTATCTTTAAATTTCTCATTGTAGGATTGTCCTTGAGAGAGATTAAGGTTGGGAGCTCCCTTAACAAAGCTTAGATAGGGAACCATGAGATGTCATGGATTTAATTACAATTCTTAGATTAAATTGACATTTTCTTTCCATAGAATTGTAGTTTAGAATCCTAATTTCATGAAGGTGTAATTTCTCACACACATATGAGTAGTGACTTGATCGATGAACAAAGAGATAGACAGAAACCTAAAGGAGATATGACTGGTATTGGTTATAGTGAAGCTTAATGTTCCAACAATCAATAAGAGAAACAAGAATATGCAAATATTGATGCAGAAAAACCTACTCTTGAAGAACCTAGAGAACATATCAGACCTTTTTCAGAGGTAGATGTTTTGGTTTTAATAATTTTGGACACATGAAAAGAGATTGCAGAGGTAATGCCCCTTTTAAAAAATTTTATGGTTGTTCTTTTAATTGTAATGTAAATGGCCACAAGAAAGCGAAATGCAGAAAACTCAATCAATCTGGATATAGATAAGACAATAGAGGAGAACATACAGTGAAACCTACATGTTACAAATGAAATAATATTGGACACATTGTGAAGTTTTGTAAGATGCAAGTAAATCATGAAAGAAGACCTCCTATATATTATAAATGCAACAATCCAGGCCATATAGTGAAGTTTTGTAGGTATAATGGAGTAAATAACAGAAGAGCGCCACCTCCTAGTAATACACAAAAGAATAACAATGATATTGGTAAAAGTGTTTCAGAACTGAAGAACTATTTTCATAGTTGTTTCAAGAAAGAAGAGGATAGCGACAATGGAAAGATATGCAAAATCAAAAAGACAAGTGAGATATTGGTTCAGGGAGAGACAATAGATGTTACTAGATCTTTGACTAATGTTAACAAAGTAGAATCAACCTAATTGGCCAATCATGGCCTTAGGGGGAGCATTGGATAAAGATATCAGAATATATCTCACCTCTAATTTTGAGGATTGAGCTCTACCGATCTTAGGTGTGATATTGGCCGACATCATGGAACTTGTATTTAAGAGTGCAACATCAGACGATGCATATATTGTGATCGTGAGATTTATAACTGTCTAGAGAGCAATGGATAATGCGATCTTTTAATAAACATTATATAAAGCACCTAACAGTTATCTATTTCCTTACCATTTGAAGAGCAGTGACCTAAGGAAATCAGAGCGAAGAGAGATTCAGACTATCTAGCGACTACTTGGCATGATCGATCGAAGCATATACTCAAAATTCAGTGTGTAAAAGTTACTTGCATCATATACTTATACAAAAACTATGGATTCACATGTGATATATGATATTTTGGATAGAGCTACGTATAAATTTAAGAAACATCCTTTTAAGTCACGTGACGATGATCCCGAAGGAGCATTTTCCAAGACACCACATGGCATTTTTCATGTTGAAGACATTAGGGCATACATTCATTGCAAGTATGACATACTAGGAATTGATGACATTTCTAATGAAACGGACTACATGATTGATAATGGCACAATGAGAGATGAGTTTAAACATGTTGTTGAGTTAAACATTATGAAAATTATGGACTTAAATATGAATTCAGTGAAGAAGAATGGTTTAAGATATTGTTGAGTAGATTTCATGATCAATTTATTTGGATAAGTGAACAAACTATGAAGATTTTTAGTCAATTAATACATGAGATTACTAGACTAGACAATACTGGAGTCATCCCTATAGCAGAGAAACATGTTAAGAAGAAATTTGAAACCCTAACACACTTGAAATGGGATAGGTGAGCTATGATAGTGAATTAAATCTATCTACAGGATGTGAGATTGATCTTGATGATACGTGGTTACAAATTCTATTATATTAGTAGACCTAATTTAGTATTAGCTAGAGTTATTATGATGGCCTACAGAATGGTGAAATAAAATACGAAGTATAACCTATGCAAAGTATTGGCACAATAGTTTTTTGAAAATGTGAAGTTGATAAAGAAGGACAAATCCAAAACCTTCAGATTTGGTTCACTACTAGTGCATATGTACATTCATATTGAACATAAATTTCCATGCATGCACCCTAGTGGATGGAGAAAAGGGATACCTACTGGCATTCAGATTTTACAGAGTTACAAAAGGTAGAACAACACATGGGTTGATGGAGAACTATTTGGTATGATTAAGATTCTTTAGAGGTAGATGAAAGAAAGAGACAACATTATTAATCACTTAGTTGAAAAATATAAGGATATAATATGTTTTATGGTTTAGACATACTGTGTATGTTTTGAGGCATTTTTTCCAAGGAAGAAATGGTGTTATCCTATGGGATAGGAAGTGAGTTCAGAAGTGCTAACCATGCACATTGAATATGTTATGGAATCCTAGATAGATACATTTGAGGAGAGATGGGATACTTATGAAGAAAAATCAGCTAAATTGAGAGAAGAATATACCAGAGGCTTGAGGAAAAGGAAAGTAGAGAACATTATTCATGAATGTGGAATTAAGGCAAGACTATCTGAGGAAGAGTTGAAGGAAGTGACATGAAAGTTAGTAGAAAAATATTCTGGATTGGCAAGTACTTTAGTCCTTCCACCTCCTGAAGTTTTGATGATAGCTACTGCACCTACTAATATTATTGATGTAGCCACCCCTTCATCATCTTTGGAAACTGCACAAGCAGTAAAGTTGGTTCCTAGAGTGAACACCAGATCCTCCAAACAGAATTCACCACCTAAAGAGATAAGAACTAACAGAGAAGAGAATAAAGATGAAATTGAAATACATGAATGGAAACCTGAACTGAAAATGATTGAGAAAAGAGCTATTGAGCAAGGACAGCTAGTTACAATAAACAAGTACTATGAAAGATTATTGAGAACTAAGGCAAGGTTAGTGAAAATTATGGCAAGAAAGTATAAAGATATTACTGAAGAAAATCAGAGAGCATTGGATCAAATAATTATGTCAACTATTCCTAAGAAGGCTTCACCTCCTAAGACTTCTATGCCTATACCCTTGGGAAAGGGAGAGAGTTCAAAAATAGCTGGGGCAAGTGTTAAGAAAAGCAAAGATGGTATGAAACCAGATTTCTATGTTTCTGGTGTGCCTATGACACTTGACAATTCTCATGATGAAAAATACCTATTTGAAGGAAACATTGACAGTACAATAGCTGAGGATGAAGGACAGAAATAGGAAGAATAGAAAGAGGAAGATCAGAAAGAAATGGAGTAGAAAGATGTAGAAGAAAAAGATGAAGACAAAACTGAAGTAGACACATCTTCTATCTTATTGTTGGAAAGTAAAAAAAACTACATATGTTGATGTTGATCACATGGATGAGGATGAGTTGTTGAGTTTATCTTTCACCGCACTCACTAAAGAAAAGGAGAGATCTAAGCAGAAAATTGACAAAAAGACTAAGGTAATGTCTAGAGAAATCGATACTGTGAATAAATTTCTTCCAGTACCTATTATTTTCCAGAGCAGAGATGATATAGAGAACTTGAATATGACACTTGATGAGTTTAATGGTCATTATGAGAACCTAGTAAAGATAGCAGAAGAAAAGGAAGAGAAGAGCTACTTGGAGAAGAAACTGATGGAGGTTTTCCAGTCTATTTCATGGGACTTAGGCATTCTAAAAATACTAAAAAAGTAAAGAGTTGTGTTGCACATGGCAGGAAACTATTCAATTATTGCATGAACCCAGTGAGACATGTTCAAAACATTGAGGACATTATTGCTAAGGACAGGTCAACCTTGAACATAATGATGGATAGTTGTGAGACTTCCTCACAATCTGTGATGGAAATGGACAGCGAAGTAACAAGGATCTTGGATAAGCTGAATCTATTGGATATAGAGAAAGGGAGAGTCATGACAAGTTTTGGTTTGCTAAACAATTTAATCACTCCTAAGCTATCAATTCTTGAAACTCACTTATCTAACATGGAGAAGACTACAGAATCATTGACAAAATCTATGCCCACTGAGTTGAAAGTAGAAGAGACAAATTCATATGCACTGAATGGATTAATTCATGTTAGTCAGTTATTGGTTAAGTCATGGAGTGAAGAAGTGAAGATCTTGGAAGATTCTTTTCAAGATATTCTGAAAATTGTGAGCAAGCACTAGGTTGTATTTTTTTATGCACCTTTGCCATTGTTGTCAAAGGGGGAGAAGAGAGAAGAAAAAAAAGAGAATAAATGGGGAGAAGAGATTAAATGATAAGAGAGAAGAAAATTAATAGGGGAGAAGAGAGCAGAAGAAGAAATGAAGAAGAGACAGTTTTTTGTTTTGTTGGAACACTTAGTCATTCTTTTGTTAAGTGTTTCCATCAATGCCAAAGGGAGATATTGTTGGAAAGTGATCAATTTTGTATGTGTTACATCACTTTTTGGTTTTCATTTATGGAAAGACATCTAGCATGTTGATCAATTTATTTGAAGTTAAGTTTTGGTAATTCAATTCTGGAATGGGCTACGTACAGAAGCAGAAATACAGTTGTATTTTGGATATCAAAGATCAAGATCAATGAGCTATGGTGTGCGAGATTAGAGAAAGATATTATATATTATTTAAAACCTACATCTAAGATCTATTTGATTTTAATGATGATGACAGAGATTTACATAGAATTGAAGACATGTGACAGCAGCAGAACAAAGATACAGAACAGTTGAACTGAAGCGATGATTTGAGGAGTATGACATGGACTCCTGGAAAGGTAAGTTAGATTATGGTTGTAAATAATCTATATTTTGATTATATAAGAGTGTTGACTATGTATTTTATATTTTCATTATTAATTTTATTTTGCATTGAGAGCCGACTATGTAATATTTGGTTAAGAGAGCCGACTTGGTAAAGACAAAGATATATATATATATATATATGGAAATATTTTGTAGAAAGATGATATGGATTGATGTAATAGATATATGTGCGAATAGAAGAGAAGAGGATGACAGAGATCATTGTAGAACTATAAATGGAAATATCTTAAGCATTGGAGATGCTTGTTTTGTTCATGACTGAGAATAATTTTGTAACAGAAGTATTATTGTAAGAGTTGTAAGCTCAATTGGCCCCTAACACAGTGTTTTATACCTTTAACAGGGTTGTATTCCTCTAACAAGTAATTTTACTATGTAATATTCAGCTCCTAATAGGGCTAGGCCTCCTAATAGGGACATTATACTTTAGTGCATGCTTGTGGGTACCATCCCCACTGGGGTTTTCCCTTGGCCAAGGTTTCCTCGATAGTAAATAATGGTGTTATGAGTATTGTGTTATTTTCTTTTGCTCTTTTGATTTTAGTATGCTTATGGTTTAAGTTGAATTGGCTCAAAGTTTATTTTAAATGTTGTAATACGTATTCACACCCCCCCCCCTCTATGTATTACTTAATCCTAACAGTCCTATCAATCTCTATTATATTCTCCATTCCATGAGGGTGCTGCCTATACACCTTCATATCAACCATATCAAGATCCTCATGCTCCTATCTAACCTCAAGGATACACTACTCCAATAGATTTAAAATATGACCAAAAAGTTCATCATGCTTACCACCCACCCCCTGCTCAGCCTGATTGGAAACATAATCAAAATTATAAAAATTCCCAGGGAGACTATTTCATGCCTAATCACCATGAAGATATTTCCAATAAGCCTCAGAGGTTGGAATTTGTTATAATGAAGGAGGAGGGTGAAAGGATGAAAAATATGTTGCTTGACTTGATTAAAAAGGTGTCTGAAATCAAGATGCAGTAAGACATGGATCTATAATATGAGCAGTTGGCTTACCAGAACCAATTCCTGACACTAAAAAATGAGTGGTATTTTCCTTGCAATCAACCTCATGATCAGGGTACATGTTTGAATGGGTTGATGAATCAAGAAATCATGAGTAAATAATCAAGGGCACATTTAGATACATCCTCTAGTTGGTGAGTACCACAAAAAATTTTACAACCTAATGATTTTGCATCCTTTAATCAGAAAAGAGAAGTTTTCAGTGATGAAAATGGTGAATCTTCCCAAGGAGGCTATCTCTTAAACCCATACTTTGAGAAGGGAACTCCATATTTTATACTTACTTTCATAAATGATGAGTCTCCTATGAATGAAAAGTCAGAAGATTTATAGCAAGAAGAAGTGGCTTGTCCAGAAAAACAATCTGAGGGGCTCCAAATGTAGCAAGAATATCAAAAATTTAGGAAGGATCAAGAACATCTGCAAAATATTCTTCCAGATTTATCCAAGGAGAGGATGAAAGCTCAAGATATGAGAAATATTTATTTTCCAAGCAAGTGATAGAGACTCTAGGTGATGAGAAGCAAAGGAACCAATGGGAAGAGGAGCTTGATCGCCAAATTCCTATTAGGGAAGCAGAGATAAGATCAAAAATTATTGAAAAAGGAGCTCTTAGGTGTAAGGTTCCAAGCTTTAGGCATTTTAGGAAAGAAAAATGGCATCCTTGTTGTGATCAATAATAGCCTAAGGATTATATTGAGAAAGAGTTGGTTGCAAAAGAGAAGTAGATGTCAGACAGGGCCTTCATTTTTCCAAGCTTCAAAAAAGGTATGCCTTCTGTGTCTACATATGAACACTTTCAGTTTGACATCCCATGTTTTAAGTGAAATATTTCTTTCCAATTTCTCATACTTGATACTCAATCCACCACTTTACAAGAGCAGTCTGTTCAAGATAATTTTTTATCCCAAGAGACCCCGTAGGTTTCTCAAGATACTGAGTTTCCATGGAAACTTTCATGGACTCCACCTCCTAGATATCAGATGAAAAGTCTTTTCCAGACTACTAGTGATACATCAAGGCAAGGAATTGTGGTGGATGATCCTCCATGTGATGAAGAAGAGAGAAAATCATTGTTGTTGTTGGGTGATGACTGTGACAAGTTAAGACAGCAAGGAGATCAAAAGGAAATTAATACTCAACCTGAACTCATGGTTGATTTTTTAAATGAGCTTCCCTTATTTTTGAAAGAGAAGAATACATTCCATTACCTATGGCTGAGGGTCAATTAGAAAAAATGCGTAGCCATCAGCAAGGAAGTGATGAAGATGAAGATGCTCTTATTTTGTTTGATGAGTTGCCTAGTTTTGTTGAGTAGGATGAGGAAGATAGGGTCATCACCAAATCTGAAATTTTACAACAGTTAGAGGGAGTGGATCCTGATGATATCCTAAATTCATGAGCCTACAGTTATATAAGAGATTTTCTAAGAAAATAACATGGACAAAAAACTTGAAGAAGATGTGATGTGCCTATTAAGGAAGGCCTAGTCTTGGATTTCTCTCTTCCTAAGCATTTTATGCATGAACATGAGATGGAACCAATTTCATACCTTCAGAGCAGGGTAATCTTTAAGAAGCCCCCCCTTCAAAAAAGGTGTAAAAAACTAGTGAAATTTAGAAAACTACAGAGGAAATTATTAATTTTATTTGCGAAATTTTTTTCTTTTTAAAGAAAAAAATAATCTCATTTGGCGAATTATGTTTTTGTTTCAGAACTACCAAAATATATATTGGTGATTAAAAAACAATATTTATAGTATAAAAATATATATTGGTGAATAAAAAATAGTATTTATAGTATAAAAAATATATATTGGCAAATAAAAAATAGGATTTATAGTATAAAAATATATATTGGCGAATAAAAAATAGTATTTATAGTATAATATATATATATATATATATATATATATATATATTGGCGAATAAAAAATAGTATTTATAGTATAAAAAATATAAATTGGTGAATATTCCCTAAGTCTTTAGCACTTTAATAATCCCTAAGTTTGAAATCTCGCAATTCTTTTATTTAACTATTATGTGTCGAGCTAATATGTTTTAATCCAATGGCCCACTTAATGACTTAGTCCTGAGATGCTCAGAATCTATCTCTTAAGTCATTAAGTGGTGATGACACATGTTTATGGTTGGTCCATCATAAGTTGAATCTTAAGTAAAATAGCATGAAGTTTTTGTTTGATCCAATGGTCCACTTAATGACTTAGTCTCAAAATGATTGAGATCTATTACATAAGTCATTAAGTCTGAATGATGTATGTCCCTGTGGTGACGTGGGCCCTATTGCATAAAGTTTGACGCAGATTAAAGGGAAGATGAATCTAACGGCTCACTTAATGACTTATGGTAAAGAAGCGCAAGATCTATCTTCTAAGCCATTAAGTCATGATGTCGTGTGTCATGAAGATGACATGGATTCCACTAACATGAAGGTGACTACAGATTAAAGTGTTGACAATTTGAAAAAGATCCAACGGCTGACTTAATGACTTAAGGTAAAGATGAGGAAGATCTAGCTAAGTGATCAAGTCTAAGTGACATGTGTCCTTATGGGTCTAGCTGAGGTCGTAAGAAAGGAGTTAAAGGTTTAGCATTTAAAGTTTGATCTGACAGTTGACTTAAACACTGGATGATAAAGTGATTAAGATCTACAGTATAAGTGATTATTTCAGGTTGATGTGTGGTAGTCGATGGGCCCAGTACAGTGCAAGGATAAAATAAAGTGGATAAAATTTGAAAAGGATCCAATGGCTCACTTAATGACTTAAGGTAAAGATGAGGAATATCTAGTGCATAAGCCATTAAGTGGTGTTGACGTGTGGCTTGTGGCTTCTCTGATAAAGTTATATCTGCAGTTAGTAAAGTTTGGGGTAAAGTAACTGGTGGTCAGGTTAGTTAAAATTGGATGGCTAACTTAAAGACTTATGGTGGAGATGCACGGGATCTAATGCTTGAGCGATCAAGTCATTCTGACATGTGTCCAAGATGAATAGTGGTTTCTATAAAGTGATGAGAGTGACACGATAGATGGGATGTTGTTAAGATCTACGGTTCAAATTTAAATTTTTAAGAATGGTTGAGTTGTGAATGTTCAAACAAGGTGAATTGATTATAGAGCGTGTGGCCACCTCAGATAAAATTCAATGCGGGAGATCGATTTAATTGAGCATATAATTCATTACTTGAGTTTGAAGTTTCCATAACCATTGAATTGATTGAAGCGAAACTGAAAGCTGTAGTAATCTTTTGCTCTGTGTTAGAAATTGCAGAACGGGTAAGTTTTCTATTGTCATACTTTTGAAACAGTAAAATTCATACTTGCAGTAGGGTTTCAAGTTCAGAAGAATAAATAGAGTGTTGATAAAGTCTGATATTATTACTATAAGAAACCCTAAATTTAGAAATGGCCCCTAGAATTGAGTTCACTAGTAAAATTGATTACAAGGACATGAATGTGTGTGATGATCTTTTACAATAGTTGAATGGATCCACCAATGACTCTACAAAACTCAAACAAATGGTGCATGTAAGTCCTTGTTTTAGAGTCGGGGAGGGTTTATATGATATGGTAATATGGGATAAGAACACCAAGGTTAGTATAAATGGTCTTAGTCTATTCAAAATTGCTTTCAGCCAAAGGAATGCTCCTATCCTAGGTTGTAACATATGAGATTTGGATGTAGGAAAATTGATAGTTCCTAGAGTGTTTATGGACATAGATTTGTTGATCACATTTGCCAAAGCTTATGATAAGGTGTCTAGGGTTTTGAGAGATACAGATGGGAACATATTAATGAGTGTCACAGCTGATGAGATAAGAAAATTTTTCAAGTTGAGTGACCTTTCTGTTCAGATGGATGACATTGATTTTGATTATTTCAAAGAAGTGTCCAAGGCTCAAAGGGAGTACTTCAGAACTGAGCCTCTGGAAGAGTTTCAATAAGATAGGGGGTTTAATTTTAGTATGCCCTAACGCACCAGATACCTTCAAATTAGATTATTTTAATGGAAAGGCTAGAGGGACATATAGTGCCCTATGTCATATTCTGGGAGAAGATGAGGAGACAACAATGCCCATTCACCTTATGCTTATGATGGTTCATATTTTGCATCCACATTTGTCTATTATTTTTGACTTTTCTACCCACATTATTGATCTAATGCATCAAGGTCTAGTAGGCATAAATGAATGTAAGATAGTTAAGCCATTCAGATGGTACTCTATGGTGATGCACATGATCTTTTATAATAATGCTGACTATTTTGAGCAAGAAATGGATCTTATCAAATTTCAAGATGATGAAGAGTTGTCAGTTCAGTTGTGGAGTACAGATTTGTCTTGGGATAGGATAGAGGCCATTTTTTTCAATTATGATAGATGTTTTGCCTCTAGGCTCAGAGCGTTGTTATGGACAGACAACCCAAGAATTCACATAGATGTGTTAAGACTTTTGAGACCAATGGAGTATGTTAAAGAGTTTCAGATTGTTCACAATTGGGGTGACTTCATTCTATACCTTGTTTCAATAGTTATTAGGGTCTACGGTTTTAGAGGAACTCCAAATGTCCTCCCTTATAGGGTTCCACTCAAGCTAGGCATGGCAGAAAGCCTTAGACAACTGGGTGGGTTACAAGAGGAAGGATTGACTGGAAAAATGAAAGCTAGCATCTTCCCTACCATCACAAAAGCACACCAGTTCATTATTAGTAAAGGAGGATGGACCCAATTTCACAAATACTTGGAACCTTATCAGTTGGAAACATTAGTGATGAGATGTGTAGATAGTGAGGGATTCATTAGTGAGATGTTCAGAAAAAGAACTAAATGTGTAGCTCTAGATCATCAGTTTAATTTTCCTGAGGATATAACTAGAAATTAATTTGATTTGATGGAGAAAGAGATCAAGAAGGAAAAGTGGTTAGTCTCATATCATTCATAGCACATTCATTTCTTTGTAGGGGGCAGAATATCAATGTTCTAATGCCTTGTCTGTACTAACCCCATTATTTAATACATGGGGACCACACATGCAATTCTTTGAGAGGTTAATTTTACTAATGGGAAAAAAATGGAGTTACCTGACAAAATAATTGATGTTAAGGAAATGGTGTTATTAGTAAAGGATTTTTATGCATTTTTCAATGGCAAGTTAGAAAACATTCAGGCAAAGCTAAAGTTTTTTGATGAAGAGTCTGAACAATATATCCTTGCTATTTTGGACACAGAGGGACAGTTGAAGGACTGGCATGAGTGGGTTGATTCTTTTAACCAAATTTTGGATGTTAGCAAGGTGGCTTCTCATTTTGTTGGTGATGGTGACATTTCAACTTTTTTTGAAGTTGTGGATGAATTGTACAAGGAGATTGACATGAATAAGTTTGTTGCTAAATGTCGAGCCATAATAAATTCCAAGTGGAACAATGCCTTGAAGACTTGGATACAATTAGAGAGATAACTTGACCATCAAAGAGGGAAATTGTGGTCTGGGAAAACATTGGAGAGATTCAAGCCTTGTCACACTAACATGGATGATGGAAGTAGTTGAGATAGTTCTTGTATTAGATGAAGAGCCAATAGAGGAAGGTCAATTAATTCAAACAGGGTATCTTATCTTTGCGGTTCACCTACTGTGGATACACCTTTGGTGCAAACCAAGACTGATTCTAAAGAATCTGGGATGCCAGCTGTAGCTCTTATAACTATTTCCAATCTTGTTTACCAATGTTAGTTTTTATTTTCTGATAGAAGTCTCTGGTACTATGATCATTGATCATTGACTTTGATGTATAAATTTTGAGGAAGTTAATACAAGGATATTTTGTAATTTTTTGATAGAAGTGTCTGGTACTATGATCATTGAATCTTGATCATTTATGTATAAATTTCAAGGAAGTTAATACAAGGATATTTTGTAATTTTTTGTGCTTGTGTAATTGTTTGAAGAACTCAAGATCGTAGTTCCAATTTGTTTAAAATTGAGTGTAATAATGTATAATGTCATATTATTATATTAATATTTTCCTTTAGGAAATTAGGAAATTAGGAAATTAGGAATTATTAGATTAAATAAATGTTTTTTCTTCAAGGAATTAAGGAATTAAGTAAATGCTTAGTATTAGGAAATTCGGATTTAGGAATGACTAATGAGTATGAAAAATAATAAATTAACAACTTCTAGGAAATTAGGAAGCTTTGACCACTGCCAATATTCCAAAGTAACACCGGGTTGTTTCGTAACTTCTCAACGGTTAAGTGGTTAGGATGGTGATGGCCCGATGGGTTTTGAACCCCTGAGGGACTCCTAAATGATAGCGTGTGTAACTTTAGAATAAAAGAGACAGTTAGTTAAAAGTGTTTAAGTGACAGTGTGTAACAGTGTTGAAAGTGACAATTAGTTGCATACCATGTGGAAAGCGTTGAGGAATAGACTGTGACATGTGTCAATGGTCAGATTACTATTTGTCACTTTGTCAAGAATAATTCTGAACCTACGATAGTAATGATCAAGTGGTTATGGAACTTTGCGAGGGTTTTTTGGTTGTTAGTGTTGGCGATTACAAAGTTGCAATGAAGCATTTGGCAGATTGGCATAACTTTGAAAAGGTAAATCAGTTACAAGATTAAACAGTTCAAAGGTTATGAAAGGCTATGTGCAGGAATTCACAAGGTTATATGATAGTAGAGATGTTAAGAAGACCATCACCATAACTTTGGAATGGTTCCAAAGGCCTCTAATTTACATGTAGCGAAGTTGAGACAGGGTTAGATGAATTGTTTGCGTAACTTCAGAACCAGGCCAACTTAAGTTTTGAATCTTGATTCTTGATTCTTGAAATAACATATTAACATGGATGCATGACTATGACGCATTGAGGGTCGAGGCATTTACACTTTACAGTGAGGAAAAAGGACATTAATAATTATATGATTATATTATATAGTTCAAATTTCATGAACATTCTACATTACAAAAATCATGAATTCAAATTACAAATTACAATAATCTAAATTCAAATTACAAAAATCTAAATTCAAATTACAAAAATCATGAACAATACTTATTACTTGTAATATGAGTCAAATTGTTAATATTCAAGTCCAACAAGTACAGTCATAACTAAAAGGTAATAAGTATACAGTGTATAAATACCTATTAACCAAAATTTGAATGTTAATTGCCGATTCTAAATCACTTCACTCACTCAGTGAGCAGTCTACAGCTTCTATATCCCACATGGAATCTAGCTCCTAAAATTGACTAGTAGCAAGAGCTTCTTCTTCATTCTAAGGTGGGTATCCATTGTTTGTCTCAAAACTAGCAGTAGCACCAGTACCACCAGGTTTTGAAGTGTTAAAAATACCTCATCTTTCACACATAGAATTCCAAATTGCCAATGCCCTATCATAAGGAAAGTCTCTAACATTGTACTGAGTTACAAACAACCTCAAGCAAGTTTCCAAATTTCTGTCTAGTTTATTTCTGATCTTTGATTTCAAAATCCCCAATGCACTAAAAACTCTTTCATCTTCCACCGACCCCAATATCATTGTTTGACATAAATCAGCAAGTTTGAAATATTCTGATATTGAATCACACAATACTTCACTCTTCTCTATCCTTTTCCAAAGCATGGTTATTGCACTAGGTTCAAATGGATTCTCCAAGTTTTTTATCTGCAATTTCATACATGATGCAAATTTTCTACATTGTTTTTTAAGATTAGCTGAATCTAAAATTCCTTCAATTGGTTGTCCATTTGAATCTACATGTTTTGAAAACTCTCTGATCAATTCATCAATATTTTTATGAAAGATATGTGCATCAGTTTGTTTATCTTCAAAGTTTTTCCAAAAATGAGGAAACACACAACCCATGGCTTCAAGAATTTATTCTCTAGGGAATATTTCATGAATCTCACTTGAAAGTTGGTAGGAAATTGACTTCAAATTATCACTAACAGATTTAACAATCTTGTCAAAATCATCCCTTTTAACTGGAAGTAGTCTGCCTCACTTGCTTGTCTTAGATGTGTGCATTGGTATTTCATATCCTTTCACAAACACACATAAATCATTTTTTGCATTAAATTGTAAAAAATTGGGCTTTGAATTATTGTCACATTTGAGTACAAACAATCCAGGGCAATGCATGTCATTCTACGTAAATTGCTATACTCATGGATATACATAGTTCTTCCTTGGGCTTTCTTAACAAGTTTGTTCATTAAATCCAACATGCGGAGAAGACTGGCTAAAGTTAACAAAGTCTCTATATCACTTAACTTATGTAACAAATCAGGAGCTTTGTCTACTGTGAGGTGTTACTCATATATTAGTCTGATCAAGGATTGATATTCTATTAGAACTCTTTCTACTGGTCCATGCAAAGAGATCCATTTGGTATAAACATCCTTGAGAAGCTTGTTTCCTGGTGTTACTCCCTCTGAAAAAATCTTATTCTGCAAAATGTTTAGGACTTCTACAAAAGTAAGAGTATAGCTCGCGAACTAGATCTTCAAATTTTAAAACTATAGGAAAATCGCTTACAATTTTATATGCTAAATTCATTCGATGGGCCATGCAATGTATGCCAAGCATGTAAGGTGCAATATTAGCTTATAATATTGGACAAAGACCATTCCTTTGTCCTTGCATTACTGTAGCTCCATCAGCTCCAACACACACTAAATTCTTGCCAATTGTCAAATCATCCATAACAGCAACTTCATTCAAAGCATTCTTCACTTCAAAATATAAGTTTTCTTATGTTCAATTGCCCCTCATTTTAAAAACACACAGTAGATGAGCTTGGCAGACATGTTCTTTTACTATATACACATGCATACAGACCCAAGCAGTTTTATCTATTGTAGTAACTTCATCTATGGATAATGAAATGAATCTAGATTGTTTTACTTTCTCCTATAAATTTTTCTTTTCCACCTCAGAAAGACAGTTTGTCATTTCCCATCCAACGTTTGTTGACCAGTGTGACATAGGATAGTGAGGAACTCTCAAAAAGGATAATAAATTACCATATTCTAGGAAGTCTCTCATAGGATTCCCTCTAGACATAATATAAAAACAACACTCATCTGAACGGTCTTTGTCAGGTTTGCTTCATTGGCTGCATGTTTAAACCCAGCCTTGATTGGATTTTCACTACTATCAATTTCTGTCATTCTCTTATTATTCTCTTCATATTCTATGGCATACCATGAAGACATTCTTCCTTTGATTTCCATCTCACTACTAATATTTCTTGTCTGTCTATGATTTATTTTTCATAAACCTTACCAATATGCTTTTCTATAGTGTCAAGCTTTAGCTGCAACTTCTTCTCTCTTTTATTTTTCCAGGTATAAATCATACACCTTCATTATGTTGGTTGTTCATCATTGTTTAGGAATGGTTCAATGAACCACTAATTTGCTACCCAATCAACCTTAAAATTTCTTGTCATTTCCCACTCCCACCCCATTTTTAGTTCCCTTTTTCTTTTCTTCCTACCAACATCATTATTATCTTCATTGCTAGCATTTTCATCTAACTAGTTCTGCATATCCCTTATAAAATCTTCTGTCATACCACCATTGTTATCCTCATTTGATGCATTTCTATTTTCATTTAACTCAATGACAACCCTAGCTTGTGGTAGTGGTACTAGTGAGCTACTGTGAATGGCTTTTGCACTTGCAATAGCAGAATTTGATGGAGTAGAAACATTGCCAACTCCAAAGAAATCCTTTATGGTAGTATCTTTAAGTTTTGGGCACTTTGATGGCCTCTCATACCCTTCACTTCCCTAAGGAGTCTTACCCTGCCCTTCATTTCCCTAACAATCAGGCATCTTACCCTTGTCTAGCTTTCCAATCCCTTCACTACCCTGAGTATAGTGAGCAGTTTGAGTCTCAAGTTCAACCTCCCCTAACATCTCAATCCCTTCAACAGTAGGATAGTCACCCTTATCCGACATCTTGACCTCTCACTAGTAACTAGGAAATTATTAGCAATATTGTAAAATGTGAACAAATAATTACTTACCTTGGTCCAGCTTCCTCTGAATTCTGATTCTCTGAAATGTTGAATCCTTTGTTTACTGTTGCAAGATTGTTATTTGTAAATTTGACCCTCCAAAATTTTGTAACAGGACATGAAAACTAAAAGACTAACAAATCTCATATTAATTTATATCAATCCATGATTCAAAATTCCATTTTTTTTTAAATTCTCAGGATTTTGGTGAAAAGTGTCGACCTAAATGTAGGAATTAACAAATGGTTGGCGAAATAGGTCATGGTCAATATAAAAAATAATTAACGGTTGGAAAAATAGGTCATGGTCTACATAATAATTAATTAACGGGTGGCAAAATAGGTCATGGTTAAGATAACAATATAAACCATTTGGCTATTTTAGATTTTATATGCAAATATTCACCACTAAAAATTAATCTACTTCAAAGAATTGATAGTTGTGAAGAGCTCTCTACTTGTTTTATTGAGGATAATGATCCTCTGACCATGGAGAATAGGTTGATGAGATTGCCTATGGTGCAGATTAACTCTCAAGATTTGGATACAAATCATGAAAAAGACACCATCAAGGAGAGTTCTAATTTAAGGCTTTCAAGAGGCTTCCCCATCAGATACTTTTCCAATGAGGAGTTTAATGAAACATCCTCATATGATCTATTTCAGGGGAGTGAGTTTTATCCCATTTTTCAAGACGCAGTTCTATATTTTTTGACATACTTTTATGTGCCTCATGTATTGTTGGCTATCTTTATGCATTTGATACAAAATATCTGGATGAGAAAGGGTAGATATTTTAACCATTCGGTGAATGGTTTTGTTTGAATATTTTTTTGTACCAGTTAGTTTAGATTAGGTTAATTTTTCCTTCTTTCCTCAAAGTGCTTGTGCACAATAGTTATTTCGGCTTGTATATATCTCTTTTCTTGTTTTGGTTTGTTGTTCCCTCCTCCTAGTTTCAGTCCTCCTACTTCCAAGAAGTCTCTTTTGTGCTTAATGTAGACTCCTTTCCCAATGGAATGTCATAGGCTACTGGTTTTATATGTCTAGCAGGCTGACATCCAGGAGAAATTGCCAAAAATGTTACCCAAATTTCCCATTCTATCCAATTTTGGCTACAAGTGGAGAAAATGAGGCTCCCACAAGGGTAGAGCCCAGCTTGTATGGTTTCTGTCAAGTTCTTGGTTTTTCAGTTATTCTCTGCATATTTTTAGGCCTAGTTTGAACCCCTTCATGTCTTGAAAACCCTATGGAAGTATTGTAAACCCTATCTCTATGGTGGCCCATTATAATTATTTGTTACTTTTTGTGCCACTTAAGTTCTTTTTTTTTTTCATGTGCTTTATCGCCTTGTCTCTTATCTCCTAATCTTCTAATACCCGATGGTTAGTCACTAACATTCAGTGATCTGGGGATGCAGTCAAGTATTGGCACTTTTTAGTTATCTCCAAACCAAATTCAAAGTCAAGTTTTCATTCAAAGATTTAGCGCAGACCATTGATGCAAATTTAATCTTACAATTGTCTCCCGATCTTGTGATAAACTCATAGTTAAAGTAAAGATTTAGCGAATTGGAGATACAAAGGATTTCAAGTACCCAGGGTTAAATACTGGTTAAAGGTAAAGGTCAGATGAATTAGATCCAATGTTAATCATGATGCCTTAATCACCAGATCAAACCTAAAGATTCTTCAAGGATTTGTGTCATTGTTGTTAGGAATAAGGTGTCTCAACCTTGTATATTTCATTACATTTGATATTATTTGTTTTGTATTTAATTATTTGCAAATAATGTATTTAAGTTTGATATCCATTCTTTCATTTAGTTGAGTGGACATGTTGTGTTTTCACTCCACTTGGAAGATGGCAAGGATGATCAAACTTGGTCTAGGTGAATAGAGGTTATTTGCCAAATGTCGGCACTTTGGATAATTTGTAAGGTAATCATGACTGAAATGGTTATGATGGATTCCTATGACAGTCATTAATTTTTGTAAGAGCTAATTGTGAAAGATTCGATGACAGGTGAAGACATGCAAGACATGTGGCAACTGATTATGTTGAGTACTGTACACTCTTGTGCAATGCGTGGGGTCTGGATAATGGTAAAACCCTAATATGGTTATCTTTGGAAGTTGCCCTAAAAAGGGAAGCGCATGATATAAGCATTTATGGGTTGCAAATCGAAGAGGTAAGTTATTGTATTGTTGGAATGTTGTTATGCTACCAGATTTTTCTTCAAGTGTTGATTATCTCCTGAAAGAACTTGTATTGCAAGTGTATTGTAAACAACAATAGTTTTGATTAATACATTGTGCAGGTTTTGGAATTCTAGGGTTTTTTACTGAAAGTTTTTCCCCAGGGTAAATCATTGTGTCATTCTCATTTTTCTATGTATGCATGTTATTTTATTATCATTATGTAGTTGATAAGGGTTAAATTTGAATTTGCATGATCCTCTTCTTGGGAGTTTAGTGTAGGGAACTATTTTTTGCACACTTAGTTTCCTTTCAATTGTACCATGTGGACAGTGGGGCCACCTTTCTACGAGGTCTAAGGGAAGTTAAACTATGATCAATTTTCAATGTATTGTGCAGTTAGCACTTTCCCTCGATGACAAAGATGAAGTTTTTTATTCTTTGTGCCATTACGACACGATAACACGTGTCCTTTTCGATCAAGTGGGGCCTACAGTTTTGATGACAAGGGTTGGTTTAACATCTGGTTTAGTTGATCTTGATCCTATGATGGATGTTATGCCTCAAAGGCCAAGATGAAGGAAGTTAATGTTTAAGGCATCGTGCCTACATGTTGCATGTCCAGATCAGATCTTGATGCCTGGGTGACTTAAAGGAGATCGATGATCCTATTTTAAAGTTATTAAAGATTCAAACCTAGGCCATTGATTGGGTATTTCCGTGCCACCTGTGACCATTTGTATTTAAATTAAAATATTCAAATCTTATCTCAGGGTTTCATGGTGGTGGTGACATGTTCCAAATTGCAGAGAAGGTAGATGGATCGAGTTGATCTGTCTGCTCAAATTTATGGCGATGAGAGATATCTTCGGGGCTATCTGATCTTCTGAGATATTTTCCAAGGGCATTATTGGACTGAATTGACTATTTTAGGGTTTCTATATTATTTAATGGATATCTATTGTAACCCTAATTCTACCTTGATCTTATCAGATGGATTGAATCACGCACCTATGTTCTAGGGTAGGTTGTATATAAGTGTTTTTAGAATCTTTTGTAGAAATATTTTCTGATCTTATGCAAGACTTTCTGTGGCATTCTCTTTTCCCTAAGGTTTTCATGTGTTTGTAATTTCTCATTGAGGTCTAGATTATACAAAGACTCTTTGCGATATTTTCTCTGTCCCTGGGTTTTCTTGTCTGTATTTCTCTTATTGAAGAATAATATAGTGACTAATATTGAAGAAGTCTTGGAGTTCTTGAGCCCTCTTTCTTTCTGCATCTTTGTGCACTATTGTGAATGATTGATTTAGATTATCTTGTGGATTTTTCTCATCCCCTATCATTTTGTCTCATTTATGTGCCTATTTGTTGGAATGAATGTTTTTTGCAGGTCATAGTCTGTGTTTATTCCTTGGAAATGTTTATTTTTTGAAAATATTTTCTTTCCCTAAATAGTCTCTTTTCATCTTAGACCTCTCTATGAAACACTTTTTGCAAGCCTATTTAGGGAGTTGTGCTTGTCTTGACTCAGATATTTCATGCTAATGCTTAGTCATTTTTTTATGATTCATGTCACTTTTGGTGTATCACCTTGTAGGTTAAGTTTTTCTTTTAGTCTTTCAGTTCTCCTTCTATCCCTTTTCCTCCCAAGTTTACTTTTCAAGTTTAAAGACAAAAATAGGTGATTATCCAAGAGGAGTTGGCCTATAATCTAGAGCTTACACTTCAGTTAGCAAAGGTCCTACAACCTAGAAGTGATTCCAATGTTATACCAGATCATTAGACTTATGAGCTTAATAGGGTGCCAATTTGGTGTATAATAGTAACTCCTCAAAAAGACCTCTCAACTAATGTAGAACTGAAAATGCACTCAAACTACTCATAAACTGAAGAAAAATCCCCTCTAACTCCTCATATGTCACGTAGAAAAACAAAATCCCTCTATCCACTCAAAATAGAATTTAAAGTCCAAAAATAAATGAAAACTCGTCCCTCTTTAGGAAAAATTGGAGCTATAAGTTTGAAAAATAAACCCTCCTCATGTAGAACAAAACTTCTCTAATAATCCAACATATAAAAAATTGAAAGTCCCATCTAAACTTTCCTAAAGTATAAAACCTCTTTTATCACATTTTAATTTGATGCTTATTGGGTGATTATAGGCCACCACCCAATAAACATTAATTATATAATTTATGCAATAAAATAACATAATATTATATTTAAATTTAATTAATTATATTTTCGTCAAGTACTAGATATGATGCTCTGTTGTATACTCTGGTCATAATGGGTATGGTTGCATCTTTGACCATTGTTCAACATTTCTTATCTTTGTGACTTTAATAATGCACTTACTCCTCAAATTACATTGCCTTAAGGTTGATATTTTAAACCCTTTTCTCTATTAGCTGTATTTATCTCCTTTATTTCCATTGTTGTTCACATTGATTGGATCCTTGGGAATACTATGTTCTTATGCCATTTTGAATTTAGACATCTCTTTATCTTTGTTTTGTCCTTTGCTGGTGATCATAATTGTTCTTAAAATCTGATGCATTATTGACAATTCAATGTTTCACTTTGACCCTATTTACTGTAGCGATGCAATTTTATCTTGACTACTTTCAATCACACATAATACTTGAGTTTTTATTCTTCCTTTCCTACAAGGTCATAAGCCTCTTTTTAATTCTAGAGCATTTTACAATCCTATGGCATGGTATATGATAGTTGTTCACTTTTGACAAAAAACATTACTATCCTATAAAGATCTTATTTTCCTTTATTAACCGCACACAAGGTTCATGGTTATGTTATTATTTTCAACTATATTACTTGATGTGGATCTACATATAAAGAAACTAATGTCTTTTTTGTGCTTCCTCTATCCTTGAAGATTCATGCACTTGTACTTACAATTTATCTTGATTCTAATGATAATATAGTTCTATATCATGACTTTTACCACATAACATGAATGCATTCATTTGTTCAATAAGTGGAACAATGTTGTTACCAACATCCCATCAAACAATGTTCCTTCATATACAACAAATTTCTGATCATGATAAATAGATTTTAGAACTATGCTATTTTTTGTAAGGTCTTTTGAATGATTCTCTTTCTATCTATTGCCAATGAGCTTCTCTCATATTGTTATCATGTTGTAACTTGATGTAATCAGCAGTACATTCATCACATCATTGATGACCCTCAATATCTTGATAGTGGCATATTCTTATAATATTGATGTAACTTTCAATCACTTGGTCAATTACAAGATGAATTTACAATCATGTGTTCTTATGTTTCCAATGCATTCATGTTCCATATGACTGTCGTGATGGCTTACCTTTGTATTTTGTTTACTATAATTATACATTCCATTGTGTCTTCACCCCCATGGTTACTAATATTATCATTTTTCATATGAATGTGCTCTATCTTTACAATATGTTGGATACTCATGGATGAACTCTTATCATCATCATGATTGATTCTCTATGTAGCATATGGTTGATATGATATATCTATTTTTCAGTCCAAATGTCATTAATGATCTTTGAAACCAAAGTTCATTGTCTTTGAATGTAAAATTATTCATTTCTATTAGACTCCATAGTATCATTAATTCTAATAGAATAGATCACAGTTTTCCTTTGATGGCATTTGAAGGTGAATCAATTTGCAATTAATGGAAATCATTACATATACTCTAATGATCATACATGAGTATACCATGTCTAATGCATTTACCAGAGAAATTTTATGTCAAGTCACCTTGTTCAGTGTACTTTCTTCTTTATGAGATCTGTAGCTTTCTTTTGATGTAACTGTGACTTTCTTTTAGATAGCACCATTCTTTTCTTGAAACATTAATGGATAATTATTAATTGGTGTTACTAATCATGAGTTGGTGCTTCTCTAGTACATATGTGTTGCTATAATGACATTTTTTGATTATTCATGTCTTTGATTATTCCCTGAAGATTTTTCTCTATTTGCATTGTCACCTTGTGTTGTATTATTATCCACTAATCTTGTTGCATCTTATTGCATGTCGGGCTCAACCCTTGTGGGAACCCAATTTTTTCCACATGCTTATCTTTTTGTCTAAATAATTTACCTATATCTGCACATGACACAACATTATTAGACAAAAATATGAAGTTCTAATTTGTTCTTTTCACCTCCTTTTCTGATTTGTTGCATTTTTATGGGTAACTATGCATGCAATGATAATATGTAGGCATGAAATTGAGATCCTAAGCTATAAAATATTGAGATCCTAAGCTCTAAAATATCATTTTTCCTCTCTCCTTGTAAGTGATATGATTGTGGTGGGATACTAAAGACAAATATGAAGATGAAGATATGATGTTTTTTGAAGATACGAGGATTCGTCATTCAACAAGAAATGATGGGTACCTCCTCACTATCTTCATTTTATATTTTATGCATATTTACTTGTAATTGCATATGTTTTGATAGTTATCCCATGGCTTGTGTGGGACTTTTACTTTCTGGTTATAAATAAAAGAACTTTGATTGCAATTCTATGTGTAATCTTCTATGGTAACATACTTGCATAATCAATGAAATGTTTCTTTTATCAGCATTTTTTTTCAGCATAAAGTACTTAATTTGAAACTTAAAATGAATTAAATGTACCTTTCACCTTTAACTGCATAAGCTATCCAAGCTTTGCCTATTTTAGCTAGAAGTACAAATAGGTAATAGGAATGTGAATTCATCATGGGTTCTCATCTAGATGTGGTTTATTCATCATGGACTCTCATCTAGTTGTGGTTGAGTTATCATGGACTCTCATCTAATTGTGGTTAATTCATCATGTCCCTCTCATCTTGTGCATCATTAAGGCAACTACCATAGGTGACGATGTTGTTAGGCATCCTTGCAGACGTGCAAAATGTTTTAAGACTTACTATAAATAGTAGGTTTTTATTAGGTGACTTACTATAAATAGTAATATTGTTTGGTTACTATTGAGCATTATTTTTACACAATTCAATTGTTAGGAATTTAAAATCTTCTTTCCTCTCTTGAAAGAATAACAAAGTTATAACCAAGGTTCTCCATGGTCGTGATACAACCACTCGGTAAACTAAGTTAAAGAGAAATGTGAATTGTTCATGGGGAGGCCTTTGTTGGTTCTTTCAAGACTTCAAGCTGCAAAAAAAAATTTAGTACTTTCGTGCTTTCTCCAATTTTATGAAATGGATGTTATTCACTAATCATGTAAAATATGCGCTAAACCATTACAATGATTATCTACTCTATTTAGACTATAAAAGATCAAGGATTTGGGTAACAAGAATTAAGAAAATTTATAGAAATTAAATCCTAATGGACATAAACCATTGCTAAACCTTCCTTGCCAATCAAATGATAGAAAGATGGAAACCCATAGAATACGAATTAGACCATGTCACAAATCTGTACTCAATGGATGCAATCATTTGGAGAAAATTGTTATCAAGATACAAGATATTCAAAATCTATTAGATCGTAATGCCACAGGTATGTGCACACACACAAGACAGATTTATCTTAAGCAATAGAATTATCTTTCACAATCATTCATCATAGAAAGATCGATGAACAACTGCAAAATCCAATCTAATTAATTGCATATCCAAACACAATAAATGCAATAAGCTCTTTGAAAGAAATGAACAAGTGAACACAAATTCATCAATTTCCCATAGATAGAAGACAATATCACACTGTGAATGAAGCACCAATTGTATATCTTTATTGCATAAAAAGTCCAACTTTGATTACATTTTTTTGATATGACATATAGTTCTTTGATTTACAAAACTTTGAACCCTGAAACTAGGGTTTCAATTACTCTAAAACAATGAAATAAATATAAACTAGAGAATCTTGAAGAAAAACTACTGCTAAAATAACTACTAACAAGCTTGCATGGATCCATGATCCATTTGCACTCAATATTCCTCAAAAATAAGGGGAGAACTGATGCAAGGAGTGACACATGGGGTCAAGGGATCTCCTAACTATAGACCACCTTGCAGAACCAATGTAGAAGCCAAACAACACACAGTGAGAGAAGAAAAACACAGAGATCCTTTTTCCATTAATTGATCAAACTCATTACATGCCCGACTGTAAGGCCTTCCCAGTTTAGGCTAGATATTCAATGAATTACAATATAAGAATCATACATGTGAGGTCATAGACCCGCCTTCAAGTCTTTGATCTTCTAAGAGCTACCAAAAAAAGTACTCCTGAACTAAGAACAATGAACCAAATATATACAAGCATCCAAAAAGGAATTCAGCGCTCAAATCCATAAGAGAGACCCAGATTTAGGTCCACACAAGCCCCAAAGAGACCCCAAATCAATTCAGCAATGGAAATTAAATGAAGAAGACAGCCAAAGATCCAACTCCCAAAATAAGCATCTCGGGCAGGAGATCACCAAAAATCAGCAACCATTGGTAAGAGCATACCCGAACAATAGAACACCAACCTGAATGACATAGACAAACATGCTCGAGAAATAGGGAACCAAACTCGAGCATCAGAAGAGAAAACCCAAGCGACAGAACCTGAGCATCAGAAACAAGCATGCCCGAGAGACAGAACTCGAGCATCAGAGACAAGCATGCACAAGAGATAGAACCCAAGCGATAGAGAATAAATTAAAGAACAAAATAAAACATCTTTTTGGTTGAGCAGGATTGCCAATGACCCAAGATGCTCCTTCATCAAACACCTGGGGTAAATAGAAATGATTCCTTCAATCATGTATCAAGTCCAACCTGAAATGAATCCAACTTAGATTGATAAATCCAAGATGAGTCCTCAATCGGTCTATTTTTCTATTTTACTAGATACTCCATGTATTATTTTCCTCTTGTGCTTCTTCCAACTCTTTGTTTCAGAATCTTTTCCACTTCCTCTATCTTCTTCTTTGGATAATCACTTGGTATTGTCAATTCTTCATCAGGTTCATGATATTCATACAAGTCAAAATATTGAATATAGGTGATATATCCATGTCATTAGGTAATTCAAATTCATAATCATTTCCACTGTTAAATCTTCTCAGTATTTTGCAAGGACCAAATTTATTCATCTTTAGTTTACCATATGTTCCAATAGGAAGTCTTCCTTTCTTCAAATGAACCATTACAACATCACCAACTTCAAATTTTTTATGTCTTCTTGATCTGTCTGCATCATCTTTGTATTTCTAATTACTATTCTCCAGCTTCTATTTTACATCCTCATGAACTGTTTTCATAAATTCTACAAATTTTTCTGCTTCAGCACTTATTTTCTCTTCACCAAAAATATCTCTCAAATATTATATACCTCTTGGTTGTGTGCCATGAATAATCTTAAAAGGTGTCTTTCCAGCACTTCTATTCACTGAATTGTTGTATGCAAACTCTGCTTGTGCAAACATCAAATCCCAATTGCTTGGCGTGTCTCTAACTAGGAATCTTGATAAATTACCCAGACTTCAGTTTACAACCTCTATTTTTTCATCAGTCTATGGATGAAATGTAGAACTAAACTTTAACTAAGTATCCAAATTTTTCCAAAGTGTTTTCCAAAAATAGCTTACAAACTTATTGTCTCGGTCAGAGATGATACTCATCGATAATCCATTCAATCTGACAATCTCCTTAAAGAAAAAACCTGCTATATGTACTGCATCTGATGTTTTCCTACATGGTATGAAATGTGTCATCTTAGAAAATATATCCACAAAAACAAATATGGAATCATTACCTCTCGTTGTCCTAGGTAAGCCGAGAACAAAATCCATGTTGATATCACTCCAAGGTTTCTCAAGAACAGTAATAGGTGTATACAAACTAGTATTCTAACTCACTCCCTTTGAAACTTGAAAAACTCCACAACTTCTTACAAATTTATGAACATCCTTATACAACTGAGGCCAAAAATACCTCTCTTTTAGCAAACTCAATGTTTTATCAATACCAAAATGTCCAGCCAATCCACTACTATGTTTTTCTTTTATCAAATCAATTCTCATTGATCATCTCGGTATACATAATTGAATACCTTTAAACAACATATCTTCCTAAATGAAATATTCTTCATACTTACTTGATTTATTTGAATTAGGTGCTCTGCACACTCTCCACTTCTCTGAAAAATCAGGATCACTTTCATAAAAATTCTTCATGTCATCAAAACCAAGAGCTTTGATTCTCATTTCAGTCAACAAAGATCTCCTTCTGCTCAATGCATTAGCAACTCTATTAGAAACTCCACTCTTATGCTTAATCACAAATGTAAATCTATGTAAATACTCTACCCATTTCATGTCTCTGATTCAACTTATTTTGACTACCCAAATATTGTAAAGCCTTATGATCAGTATACAACACAAATTAATTTGGCATCCAATAATGTCTCCACTTCTTCATAGCTTGCACAATAGCATAGAAATCTTGATCATAGACAGAATATTTCCTTTTTGCGTCATTCAACTTTTCACTAAAGAAAGCAACAGGTTTACCTTCTTGAGTCAACATAGCTCCAATTGCACTTCCACTTGCATCACATTCAACTTGGAATACCTTATTGAAATCAGGTAAGGCTAATACAAGTAATTCAACAACTTTTAGTTTCAAATTATCAAAACTCTTATCATCTCCATGTGTCCATTTGAATTCTCTTTTGTCTCCTCTCATTGTCTCAGTCATAGCATTACAAATAGAACTAAAATTTATGATAAATTTCCTCTAAAAAATTTGTAATCCATGAAATGATCTTACCTTAATCACATTCTCAGGTGTAGGCCAGCTAAGTATAGCCTCAACCTTCTCTGGATCCATTTTCAATCCATTAGCTGAAATCACAAATCCCAAATACACAAGCTCTTGTTTCATGAAGGAACATTTCTTTAAATTTATCAGCAACTTTTCCTCTTTCAATCTCTGCAACACTTGTCTTATATGCATCAAATGCTCTTCTCTAGTTTTACTGAATATCATAATATCATCCAAATATACAATCACACATTTATTCAATAATTTCTTCAAAAATTCATTCATTAACCTCATAAATGTACTCGGTGCATTAGTTAAACCAAAAGGAAAAACCAACCACTCATACAAACCTTCATTTTTCTTGAAAGTAGTCTTCCATTCATCACTTTCTCTAATTTTGATCTGATGATATCCACTCTTCAAATCAATTTTGGTAAACTATTTTTCTCCACTCAAACAATCCATTATGTCATCCATTCTCGGTATAGGAAACATATACTTTACTATGATCTTGTTGATTTATCTAGAATCAGTGCACATTTTCCATACTCCATTCTTTTTAGGTGCCAACATAGTAGGTACTGCACATGGACTCAGACTTTCTTGGATCAGACCTTTGTTCAAAAATTCATGAACTTGTCAGTTAAGCTCTTCATTCTCGTTCGGTGTTAACCTATGTGTTTCTTTTTTTGGTAAAATAGCTCAAGGAATTAGATCCATACAATGACTGATATCTCTCATTGGTGGCAAACCATAAGGTAAATTATCTGAAATGATCTCTTTGTAATCAGTGAGTAACTTCTCAATTTCTATGGGAATTTCATCTTCTACATTCTTACTCAGATTGTTAGGAAACAAGGCATAATAGATATCATTTATTTTCAAATCCTTAACAAATTTTCTACCTTCTATTAGACAAACTTTCACAGATGCACATAACTCACCAACAGATTCTTCAACCAAAGTTAACAATATTTGCTTCTTACCATCAACCCAAATAGAATATCTATTCAATCTTCCATCATGTATAGCATGTCTATCATATTTCCAAGGTCTACCCAACAAAATATGACAACAATCCATAGGCATAATATCACATAACACCTTATCATAATACTTTCCAATTTTTGGATTCACAAAACATTTTGCACTCACCATTATTGTATAATCATCCTTGATCCATGAGATCTGATAGGGTTTTAGATGTTTCATCCACTCCAACTGAAAATCTGCAACCATTCCTCAGATGCCAGATTCTTCAAGATTCCACTATAAACAATCACCTTCCAAACTTTTTCTGCAACTCTACATCTGGTCTTGAACAAAATTTTCTTGATCGGATCTTGCTTATCCTTTTCTCTCCATAGTATCCTTCAGATCATGAGATTACTTTCAAGCTCATTAGGTGACTCCTCTTGTACCAATGCATTTCTGCTACTTCCAAATTTCTTGTTTGCATGTGTACACTCAAAGGATTTATGTCCCTCACCACAATTGTAACAAGTTGCTTGGAACCCTCTTCTGCTATAACCACCTCTGGAGTAATTGCCTCTTCCTTGGTATGAACTACCACCTTTCCATTCAATCTTTTCTTTGTCTTGAGATGTGTCTAAAATTGACTTTTCTGGTTCATATCTATTGTTTTCACCATGAGATCTAACTCTTCCTCCAGGGAATCTACCTCCTCTACCTCTTTGTATTTGTTCATATCTTTTGTTCAACGTCTCTTCAGATTTTAGGAAAAACTAATATGCCTCCTCAGTGCTCTCCACCTTGACCAAACTGATCTCATCTTGTATGGAGCTTCTCAAGCCATTCAATTATCTTTCTGTTCTTTCCACTTCATCTTCAACATGTCCAGATCTGATGTCCAATCTATAGAATTCCTCAGTGTAGTCTTTTACTAATTTGTCTTTCTGCTTCAAACTTTGCATTCTCTAAACTAGGTTAATCTGATAATCACAAGGTAGAAACTTTCCTTTCAATTTGTTTACCATTTTATCCCATACCTTGATTTTTTCTTTACCTTTATTCTTTTGATCCAATTGTAGATGTTCCCACCATGAGGATGCATGACATTTCATCTTTGTGCTTGCAATCTTCACCTTCTTATCCTCAGATACATTCTCATATTCAAAATACTTTTCCATCTCTTTTATCCAATCTATCAATTCATCATAATCCAATTTTATGCTATACTTAGGAGGATTAAACTGAGGTGTGGATTTCAAACTTGTCAAGGCTCTCAAAAACCTCTCTTCTTCCTATTCCATTAGAGGTGTAGGTGCAGCTTCACCTTGAACCTCTTCAAATTCATCATCACTAACATCTTCAAGATGTCTTCCTCTGCCTTGGGCCATCTCAATAGCTTCCAATCTTCCAGCCATCTATCTAAGCATATCAGCTAGACCTGGATCTGGATTTCCTCTCCCACGAACCATCTTGAATCCCTCTGTAATTGTAGGTTAGATCACAATCTTCTACCCCACAAAATTATCACCAACTAGGGTTAAGGTTTACAAGAAGGAACTTAGATCTCACCAATTATGTAATACCACCTAATGCAAGGAGGGATATAATATGGGGCCAAGGGCTCTCCCAACTACAAACCACCTTGCAGAACCAATGCGGAAGCCAAACAACACATAGTGAGAGAAGAAAAACACAAAGATCCTTTTCCATTAATTGATCAAACTCATTACATGTCAGGATGTAAGGCCTTCCCAGTTTAGGCCAAATATTCAATGAATTACAATATAAGCTTCATACATGTAAGGTCACACACCCGCCTTCAAGTCTTCTATCTTCTAAGAGCTACCAAAAAACTACTCCTCAACTAAGAACAATGAACCAAATATATACAAGGTTCCAACAAGGAAGTCAGCACTCAAATCCATAAGAGAGACCTAGATTTAGGTCCACATAGATCCCAAAGAGAGACCCCAAATCAATTCAGCAATGGAAATTAAATGAAGAAGTTTTCCAAATATCCAACTCCCAAAATAAGCATCTTGGGCAGGAGATCACCGAAAAATCAGCAACTGTTGATAAGAGCATACTCAAGCAATAGAAGACCAACCCGAGTGATAGAGACAAGCATGCTGGAGAAATAGGGAACAAAACCCAAGCGTCAGAAGAGAAAACCCAAGTGACAGAACCCGAGTATCAGAAACAAGCATGCCCAAGAGACAGAACCTGAGCGTAAGAGACAAGCATGCCCGAGAGACAGAACCCGAGCAATGGAGAAAAAATGAAATAACAAAAGAAAACATAATTTTGGTTGAGCATGATTGCTAATGACCCAAGATGCTCCTATATTAAGAACTCATTGAGAAGAAGAGAACATTGAACTGGAGTTCTACCATTTTCAACTAGAGTCTTGGCTTTAATCTTTGAGTTATGCCTTAGAGTCTTCATTTGAGCTTCTTTTTTCATGGGCAATTGATAGACAACTTCTAGTTAGAACTAAATGACCCCAAGTCTACAGGCACAATGATCTTGAGACTCTTTCTTCATGAAAAAACTTCTTCATGTTGGAATGGCCCAGAATTTTAGAGCCTGACCTTTGCTCTGAAAAAGGGAGATCTAAAAAATGGCTAAGTGTGGATGAATTCCTCTTGAGCTCTCCAAAATTATGGACTTTTGGAGGCCGAAAGGCCAAAATTATAAGGCTCAAAAAATGACTAAGTGTCAAATTACTTTCTGCAAAAATTACTATGTCCCCAAAATGGACCACTAGTCTAGGGAAATGTTTGGGAGAGTATCCCGAAGTCACTACACTATTTATTGTACCTCTCCATAGACCATATTTTGTACATTAGTGAAGTTTTTCTCTTGTTTTTTTTGTAGAGGCAGTCAACTCAGAAGCAAACAAGTTTATCTCTTCTTTATGTTTGAACATCATTTGCATCTGTTCCTTGAATATGAAGATTTGATGGAGATCCTCTTTGGTATTAACCCCTGCTAAGATCCCTCTGAATTGTTGTACAATTCCCTTTACTGGAGACAAAACTTGTTTCTCATTGTCTTCATATATCTCCAGATCTATTCCTATGGAGAACTATTTTATCTATTCTACCCACATCATAAATTCCATGTGCCTTTGGTATATCTTTTTATGCACCTTTCATAAACCTTTATTGTCTTGGTTATGTTTTTAATCCATGTCCCAAAATTATCCAGTTCTGCCCCCTCATTTACCTTTACTAGAATTTGGAAGTGTTGCTTTTTGACTATCTTTAGGTCCCTAAGCACTTCTTGTCATCTTCTTAGTTGAAGTTACAATCCATGTTTGTCTTCCATCATCTTTACTAGTTTGGTGGCCTCCTTGAGGATGGTCCTGAAGGGTCTCAAGATAGCTTTAATAATCCTTTCCCCTAACTGTTCAAAATCCACCTTCTAGTTTGTGCATTCTTATACAAAAAAATGTGGCATTCCTTTCAGAAATTACGGGGTGGCATTCTTCTCTAATACAGCTTGTAACATGGATTCTGGACAACTCAGGTCAATGGTACCCACCACTTTAAGAATTAATTTTCTCAAAGCATCATTATGTTCCGTTAACAATTTTATATTTTCTTCATCCTTGTTTATGAAGTCGAGCGTGTGCTTCAGCCCTAGAGCTTCCAATGTTTTTCTTCCTTCTCTTATAGGCTCTCCTAGATCAACCTCATCAAAAGTGTTTTCTTTTGGGGTTATCTATTCTCATGTGGCATTCATTTTATAAACTGCCACTTGTTCTTTCTAGCGACCCATTTTATCCTAAGTAACATAGGACATTGTTCTTGTCAGCACACTAGACTCTGCTTGGTGGAAGGCTTGACCTAAAACTGACATGTATGTATCTTCTTCCAATGGTCTTCCAAGTGAAGCTCATGGACATAATGTCTACCCAAGCTATGTCTATAGGTGTCAATAGGATCAAACCTTGGCCTGAACCCATCTTTCAGAGACTGTAGTGGACATTTATCCCATTCAAATGCAAGGGACTTGCATATTTTCATATCCTACAGGGTGTATGTGTTAGCAAGTTGACTCCTAGGGAGTACATGGCTTATCTTTTATTGTCATTATGGCAACAAAGTCATATGAAGTTTTGACAATAAACTATGAAGTGAAAATTGACTAAGTGTAGAAGACAGAACAGAACAGTGACTTGCGGTCCATCAGGACATCAGTGCACATGCGTACGATCACATCAGGTTATGCATGTTTAGAATTAAGCTCTATGGTATGTTATTATGCTTACCCTATACACGCATAGTATTGAATGGAAGTATGGACAAGTTACAAAAAGAACAAGTACATCAGCAGTCCAGAATATAGAGTATGAAGCCGACTTCATTGTTTTGATTAGTGTGTAATATTTTGTTATGTAAAAGCTAAGTGCCTATTGTAATAAGTTTTTAAGAATGTATTAAACATTTTTGTAAACATTCTTAAGCCAATTTGTTTGGAAGCATTGTGTATTATGTTTTTGGGCCGACTAAGGTCTTGTTTATAGTCGCGTCTATTTAGGCATAAAGATATATATATGTAATGCAAAGATACATTTGAAGTGTCATCTAAATAGTCAAAGAAGATGTATAGCAGAGAAGTATGAAGATATCAGTATGAGATAGATCCCTTAAAGAAGTTAAGAGCATAAGCGCATAACTAGAACTGATCAGACATTTGTGTCACATACAGCAGTTCACTTTTGGATATAGTGCATATCTATTCTCAGGAGGTTGTAACCTTCTTTCTCTTTGAGCAGTGAGCTCTTGGATAGTTATTCCTCACCCCTAATAGGTTTGTTTGTAAAAAAATCCAAATAGGGTCAAACCCTTAACCAAGTCATTGTACTCGCATTGTAAAGACTGCTTCTAATAGGGCAAAGGAACTTTAACAGGTTCATTATACTATTACAATATTTGTGGCTACTAATTCCCACCATGGTTTTCCTCTAATCAAGGTTTCCCCATAATCATATCAAGTGTTATGTGTTCTTGTGTTAAGATTCATTGGATGTATATTTGATTTATGTTTAAGTTGTTGAATTTGAATAACTAGCTAAACACTGATTCACCCCCCCNTTCCCCCCCCCCCCCCCCCCCTCTCAGTGTTTCCAACAATTGGTATCAGAGCCTGGTCCTCAGAGAGAAAATTTTAACCACTTGAGGAGATCATGGATTCAGTAGAACTCAAACATCTGAAAAATAATCTTGAAGTAGCCCTTGAAGATCTAGATAGATCTGAGAAACAAAATGAAGAACTTAAACTAAAATTTGATGGCTCACAAATGCTTATCAAGAAACTAAGGAAAGAACTAAAAGAGTGCTCCACCAATGATATGAAACTGAATGAAGAGAATATGTCTCTGAAAGATAAGATAGAAGAATTGAATTATCAGTTAACTGATAGTTTAATAGCCATTGAAGAGAAGAACAAAGAAAAAAAACAATTGGATGAAGAACTCATGCAAGCCAATATGAAAATCTTGGATTTGGAAAATATCAAGAACAAAATTGAATCTAAACTATCAGGAGCAAAAGACAAGATTGATAAATTACACACAAGCTCTTATCTGATTCAATCACAGCTCTATGCACAAAAGCTAAAAGGTGACACCACTGGTATGAGATATAGTTTAGCTCAAATTGAGATCAACTCATTACAAGAAAGAAATAAATCTCTAACAGAATCTTCAGAAGAAAAGAAAATTGAAAATCATGATGAGATCAAAGCTAAATCACCAAAAGATAAGCACAAGGTAGTCAACCATACTTGCTATGCCTATAACAAGCATGGACACTTGGCAAGAGATTGTTAAAATGTAAGACCCTTCAACAGTTACTGTTACTCCTGTAATAAGTTTGGTCATAGGGCTATTCATTGCAAAACAAATCAAAGAAATCAGCCACAACTAAACCAAAGGAATCAAACTCAATTCAATCAGAGAAATCAACCTCAAAGAAAATTGTAGAACATTACATGTCAGATATGTAACTATAATGGACACACAGCCAAGCAATGCAGCATGATGAATAACAACACTAGACCTCCTATAATATGTCACTCATGTGGAAAAGTTGGACACATCTCAAGGTTTTGCAGATCAAGAACAAAAGGACAAGATAATCCCAAGAAGACTTTGATTGAAGAATCAGGAGAATTCAGGTTTGTGGAAGCCAAAGCTAATTCAGATAAAATATGGGTTGAAGTAAAGAAGCATAATGAAGAGAACAAGGTAGCAGATGCATCCTCAGTGGACACACCTTCTAATTCTGAATAGTTGACCCTCATGGTCTTAGGGGTAGCTATTATAGCTCTAAACCCCTGATTGGCTAGTATACTCACCTCTAAGTATGCACCTATGGATTCATGCAAGTAATCATGAATTAAGGTTGTATGCATTCATGCATTGCCCTTACTTTGTTTAGAACAAATTTTGAAATTCTCTATGTAAACTGCTTTACGGCAACGAGCATTAAATGCAATTGATCTTTATATAAATTGGGAAAAGATCTTAAAAACCTCACTTTGCATTTGAGATTGAAGCATTTAGAAAGCATATAGGTATGAAGCATCAAAGCACTACAGCTTGAAGGATTAGTTGGTTTGTGAACAGATTACATTTGGAATGAAACCCTAGCAGTTGCATCATTTTAGAATCATCATGAAACCCTACTTAACCTAGTTACAGGTAAGTATGGCAACTCCTATTGTATTTGACATTGCTGAGAGGAAGATATTTGTTTTTAAGAAGCATCCATTCAAGTCCATACTGGATGATGTCAAAGGAGCATTCTCTAGGACTCTACTAGGAGTCATACATGTAGAAGACATCCGCGCATATGTTTATTGCAAGAAGGAAACAATTGGAGACAATAGAATTGCATCTCTCATGGGTTCTATGATGAAACTGGATTATACATTCAACGATAAATATGTGCATCTCACTGATAACCCTATCTTTGAGTATTCCAATGTGCAGAAGTTTTATGAGCCAGAGTGGGTGAAGATACTACTAAGAAGGATACATGATGATCTATACTGGATAGGTGAGGTTCCTATCCGCATCACTACAGATCTAATTCATGAGATGACTGGACTTCCCAAGACTGGACCAGTTCTTCCTAGTGGTAAAGATGTTAAGAAACAAGTTGAGCAAGCATGCTTATCCAGGAGTGATAGGCACAGTATGATAGTTGATCCCATCAAGGAAGATGACATTAATCTAGTTACCATGATACTAGGTTATAAATTCTAGCACACAAGAAGACTAAACAGTGTATCTGCAGCTACTGCCTTAGCAGCAATAAAAATGGTGAATGACAATACTCAGTACAACCTATGTGAGATAATGCGCGCTCAATTGATTGACAACATCCGAGCTATCAAGCATGAAAAGAGAAATATATTCAGGTTTGGCTCACTGATCATATATCTCTACTTCCACATAGTAGCAAAGGTTGCAAATCTCTACCTAGACAGAAGCAAACCCACTATGTCACAGATTTCACTAAAAGCCACATCAAAGAGTAGTGTGAAGGATTCAATAGACATGGACATCAAAACATTCAGGATCAAGATGCAGAAGAGGTTCAAGATACCTGAGAAAATAGTTGAGAAGTACAAAGACACCATATGCTTCATGGTGAAGACTGACTATACTTGCATGGAGGTAGTTGAGCCTAGGACGAAATGGATTCACCCTCTTGGTTATGAAGTCAAAGAGCATGTTTTGGAAGGTTATGCACAAGTCCTCTTATCTGTGCCCAAGGACCCCAATGAACCTAGATGGGGTACTTATAGAGAAAAGACAAATCAATTTGATTATGTCTTATACGGTGTTAAGAACAAAAGGAAGGCATCTAGGATTACCTCAAATATCCTAAAAGTTCATGGTGTTACACAAGAAGATCTTGACAGAGCTAGAGAATCTAAGATAGCCAAAGAACTTGAGAAGACTCCCACAGAAGTAAAAACAAAAAATACTGATGATATTCCCAAGAAGAAGAAGAAGAAATCAAATGAAGATACATCTGCGTCATCAACCACTATTGATCTGGATGCATCTCCACCATCAGTACCTAGCAAGAAGTCTAGAGTAAGGAAGCAAGCACCCACTAGTCATCCATCCTCAAGAACTACAAGGAGCAAGGTAAACAACACACAAGCTCCTCCTGAAGTAGGTTTCAGACCTAGCCTTAATGTCTTAAGGAACAAAATTGTCAATGAAGGAGGACTAGAGTCTCTCAAAAATATATATGACAAATATCAAGAGATAGACAAATCAGAGATTCATTCTATGATCATCTCTCATATGATTAAGCTCAAAAGGATTGTATTGGAACTCAAGAATGTCATACCAGACAAGTTATGGAACATAATTGATATGTTGAAGAGGCAAGTAATTGAAGAGGATATGAGGATAAGAGAAGAAACATTGGATAGTCTTCTCCCGGTGTGCTCGCATGATGAGAAAGTCATTTTGTTGGATTTAGTAAAGCCACACCTAAGAACCAAAA
>MU225891.1:1845788-1866854 GCA_018584345.1 Thuja plicata
GCTTCTTCAATCGAATCTGAGCCACTCTTTTTGTTCGATCTCGACCGTCGATTCGAGAGAGATTTCTATAAAAGAGAAACTCTTTTCCCTCACAAAGGATCCTAATCTTTTAATTAAAGTTATTATGCTACATTTTCATCTTATCTTCTTGCGTTCTTGGCATAGCTTTTATTGTTGTTTTAATGTTAATCATGCAAATCTAATCTTAGAGCACATTTCAATTGGTGTTTTGAAATCAATCTTACACACTCAATTTGGTGTTTCTAAAATGAATCCTAAGTAGTCTTGGATGAACAACAAACTGCATTTTCATTTAGATTAATCATTTATTTGCATTATCATAGATTTTAAAATCCTTCATTTAGGTCTTTGGTGTAGTCACTGAGCTTGCAATGACCTGAGAGCAAGCTCATACTCCTGCCTTCTAGAAGGCAACAGGTCGATTCTTTCAGACATGCAGGGTGAATGAATCAATATTCATTCATGTATGTAGCTAAAGAGAAATGACTATGTTGAAGTGTTCTACTAAATTAGAGGCCCACATTTAGCTATCACAATGATACATCTGTGCAAAAAAATAAAGTTCCCTCTATAGATTCAACAGACTTGAACAAAGAGGAAGACAATCAAAACAATGAGAAACCAGTCATGGAGATCCTAGTTAAAAGTGAATGCATGGATACTAGTTAGAATACCATATTCACACCATCCATTCAACCATCTACCTCATTATTGTCAAGTTTAACTCCTAACTCAGCAAGTCTGGATGCTTGGGGAGAAGAAGACCTGATCAAAATTAGTGTCCTAGCCATGGAAAAGGCCAAAGAGAAACAAGTTATGAGAAATCCCCTCTTCTTGGAATCAGTAAACATTCTGAATGACCTTGTACTTGCAGATAAGAAAGTAGCAAAGATTTAGTCATTTGATGATGTAGACAGTATACTAATGAGCTTCAAAGAACATTTTACAAGCTTAGTAGACTCAGCTACTAAAATTACAGAAGATGAGTACAAAAAGGAAAGGTTGAATGAACTAGTAAAGAACTTTACCTTAGACCTAAACTCATTAAAGATTGGTTAGTCTATGTTAAAAGAATTAGTAGCTAAAGGCAGAAATGTAATAGCCAACTACATGGATAGGGTGAAATTGACCTCTGAACATATCAAGAAGATAGAGGAGGTAGATATCTTGGTTGAAAGTATTAGGAAATCATTTGATACATCCACGCAAGACATGAACATCTGCAACAGTATCTATCAAGGACTGCTTGACAAGATAGAAAAATCCAAAATGGAGATCAATATGATAAGGACCTGGTAGAATTAGTTAAGAAATGCACTTGCACCCTCCTTAGCAGTTCTAGATGGGAACATCAAGCAGATTGATGCCACTATTGTCACATATGATCAAGGTCCCTTCATGGACCTAATAAAAATGAAGAAGCTCATTTATTCTCTATGTGCCCATCTCCAGACAATCGATGCAATGAAGGCATTCTGGCAACAAGAGATAAAGAATCTTCAGGTTTTATATCCAGATGTTTATATGGAGTAAGTATCTAGCAATTTTGACACCTTTGTCATTAATGTCAAAGGGGGATTAATATACAAGGAATATGTGTATATATGGGGAGCAACATATATTATAAAGTATAATGATATACAGTTTTTGTGTTAGTCAATTTTGAGTAACTTGGCCACATTCCTTTGTTGCCATTAATGACAAAGGGGGAGATTGTTGGCAAGTTGACTCCTGGGGAGTATATGGCTTATCTTGTGTTGTCATTATGGAAACAAAGTCATATGAAGTTTTGACAGTAAACCATGAAGTGAAAATTGACTAACTATAGAAGACAAAATAGAACAGTGACTTGCAGTCGATCAGGACATCAGCGCACATGCGTACAATCACATCAAGTTATGCACATTCAGACTTAAGCTCTATGGTATGTTATTATGCTTACCCTATACACGCATAGTACAGAATGGAAGTATAGACAAGTTACAAAAAGAACAAGTACATCAGCAGTCCAGAATATAGAGTATGAAGCCGACTTCATTGTTTTGATTAGCGTGTAATCTTTTGTTATGTAAAGGCTAAGCACCTATTGTAATAAGTTTGTAAGCATGTATTAAAAATTGTTGTAAACACGCTTACGCCAATTTTTTTGGAAGCGTTGTGTATTATGTTTTTGGGCCGACTAAGGTCTTGTTCATAGTTGTGGCTATTCAGGCATAAAGATATATATATGTAATGAAAAGATACATTTGAAGTGTCATCAAAATAGTCAGAGAAGATGTATAGAAGAGTAGTATGAAGATATCAGTATGAGATAGAGCCCTTAAATAAGTTAAGAGCATAAGCACATAACTGGAACTGATCAGACATATGTGTCACATACAGCAGTTCACTTTTGGATATAGTGCATATCTATTCTCAGGAGGTTGTAGCCTTCTTTCTGTTTGAGCAGTGAGCTCTTGGATAGTGAGTCCTCACCCCTAAAAGGGTTGTTTGTAATATACTCCTAACAGGGTCAGACCCTTAACCAGGTCATTGTACTCACATTGTAAATACTACTTCTAACAGGGCAAAGGAACTTTAACAGGTTCATTATACTAGTACAATATTTGTGAGTACTAATTCCCACCAGGGTTTTCCTCTAATCAAGGTTTCCCTGTAATCATATCAAGTGTTATGTGTTCTTGTGTTAAGCTTCATTGGATGTATATTTGAATTATTTTTAAGTTGCTAAATTTGAATAATTAGCTAAACACTGATTCACCCCCCCCCCCCTCTCAGTGTTTCCAATAGTATGGACCAATCGAAATGGANCTAAATTTGAATAATTAGCTAAACACTGATTCCCCCCCCCCCCCCTCTCAGTGTTTCCAATAGTATGGACCAATCGAAATGGAAAATTCCCAACAGTGCTTCTTCTTGTGTTTAATATGTTCATAGCGTCCCCAAGTTGTCGGACCATATCTATGATAAACACCTAGTCAGACACATATCTGGGGAGTTTCTTTGGAGAAAGGGTGCACCAAGCCACTCTAATATAGGGGAAGGTTCTTAATTTAATGTAGAAGGCCCCTATTGCCCTTGTTTTAGCAGTTGCCTCTTCTGATAACCTTTTTGCATAATCACCCTCAATTGAACGGATGATTGCAAAGGTGAAATTTTATGATCCTAGAATCTGGGGTTGTTTTCATCCAGCTTTAATTTTCTTACTAGTTGAGGATACATAGGGAAAGGCCATGCATTGGGCTGCCCAAAGGCTCCCTATTTTACCAATCTAGGCTAGTCTTCCTATATTTCCAATAAATACACCATGTATGATGTCATGTATAACTTGGGTTTGTGCTTCACTAAAATTAATTGCTCATTTAGGTTATCACTGAGGATAGTGTCCCAATCAAACCGAGCCCTTCTCCTCTTGATCCTCTCAATTAGCAAGATCATCCAATGTTCAAGCTGAATGGATTGGGGTAACCCGTATAATCTATTGAGCATTGTGACAGATGTATGAATATCATCTTTCAAGTATCCCCTCCTCATATCTATCTTTTCCATTTTTTCTTTGGAAGGGATTGGATCAGGTATTCCTGGTTCACTATGTTGTACGCCTCCACAGTGTTATTTTTGAACCACTCTAGGCCCTTGTTGATTGAGAAATAATAATATATGTTGATGCACTTTAGAAGGTGGAAGATATCCTCAATGTTATCTGTCCATATGTCCAAGACAACTTCCCTGAATCTATTTTTTACTACTCTTTTGTCTGGTACATAATGGTGAGCCAAGTTCATAATTAGATCTAAGGACAAGGCTGAGACTGGGTGTGTGGTTGTGTTAACTAATCTTGATAGTACTAGGTTCATGCAGCCACATGACCTCCCATTGGGATTGGCACACTTTATTAAGAACTCACTCCAATCGACATTCCCGATGTCAATGTCTGTAACCTCACTATGGTGGTTTCTGACCTTTGAAGGTAGGATATACCATTTGAATAGGTACTACATGGGGGATCCAATGATCCATTTTGTCATTCCTGCAAGAAAACATTACAATTATCAATGCCTTATTTAAAATAAATGATCCATAGAAAGTATAAAGTAGAAACTAAGACTTAAAGGGGAGGAGTAACTGCTCAAAATCATCATCTTTTGGTACTTTCGGCCACTCAAACCTTCAGACACCAAAGAAAAGACCAGGTAGCGAAAGGTCAAAAATGCGAAGAGGATTTTGAATGGGGAAAATGAGGTTCCTCAAAAAGTTAGACTACAAAGTTATTTTAGCCTGCGAAAGGACAAAAGTGAAAAGTCCTGGAACATGGGTGAAACTGAAAGGGTAGAGGTCTGAGCTTGCAGATATGTAGGGTGTTTTGGAGAGTGATAGTGTGAAAGTATGAAGGTGTGAAAACAAGGATGAAGTTTTGAAGAGAGGGGATCTGAACTTGTAGAGGTGTAGGGTTTTTTGGATTGCAAAAGTGCAAAAGTCTAAGGGTGTCAACGTTGGTCCTATCTTCGGTGTTTCATCCTTCGGTGATGAGGTATAATGTGAAATGTCAAGAATGAAAAATTGAAAAGGCTGGTCTTGACTTAGTAGAATCTTCTCTTCTAGATCAGCATGGGAAGATGACTTTCGGCCTTTGGAGACTGAAACTCCTACGATGGACGCAACACAAGAAAACAAAAAAAACACAACAAAAAACCAAATAGACTCAACACCCTAGGGCTAAGGACCCTAGGAAAGCTTCATGAAAAGAAGTTTTAAGAGAAAAAAGGGAGGAAAAAAAACCAGAAAATAGAAACAAAACCTAAGGAAGAACAAAAAACAAAACCAAAACCTAATGGCAGGCCGGAAAGACCAACCTGCTAGGAGGGAGAGAAGGTGAAAAAAAAATGCGTAGCATGAGCATGAGAAACATGGTCCTAAGTGAGGGGCACAATGATGAGGAAGTGTGCACTGAAGATGGGGTTTTTTGAAGCTCAAGGAGACGAAGAAAAAAATGCACAAAGTCTCTTTTATAGCCTTGCTGAGGTGATGTCATGCAGGCTTTGGTGTTTTGGTGGCTAAAATGCCAAAGTTTAGGTCCTCATCTCTTTTCATGGTTTTGGATGTCGCACCTCTGAAAGACTAAACCATAGGATTTGACCTTTGTGCTTCTGCGATTTCAGGATTTCAGGGGTTGACAACCCCTGAACGTTTGAAAGTCTGAAACTGCGCAAGGCCGAAAAGACTTTGTCTTTCTTCAAAAGGACCCCAGAGAAAGCATCCAAGAGGACAGAGAGGGTTCAAAACAAAAAATACAAGAAAGTGGGGTCCCCATGGCCAAAAGGTAGAAACTAAGGGGTGTGTGTTGTGGAGCCACCACACTTACTTACCATAAATAGTAATTTTAATGTGTTGAACATGTCACACTTACTAAATTTATTAATTTGCCTACAATACAATTAGGACTCTGCAAATCAGTTGTTATATGCAAATCAAAGTCATGTTTTGAAGTACATTTTCAAGATTGTTGTAACTACAAAAATACTTGAGAATCAATATTGAAAGATATTTGGCCATGGTTTTTTTCCTATTGTAATTTAACTATATTTTTTCACATAAATTATTAGTATTATGTGTTTATGTTCTCCTCTATAATATTCTACACTTCTAAATTTTATAACATTGAGCACCTTTTACTATTATTGCTAAAAAAATTTGAGGTTTAATGATATCTTGACGAAGGTGGACAGTAATCTTAGGTTTATCACTACCTAAAATATGCATGGAATTGACTTGACTGGGTTCTTTTTTGTTCAAGGTTTCATCTCTAGAAGGGAGAGAATCAAGGAAGGTAGTGATTATAGAATCCTCTTATTCCAAGGTATTCACATGAATATGAATTGAAATCTTTCAGAGAGAGATTAGAAATATCCATTAATGTTTCATATGTAGGAGGGATTTTATTCAGGTGGAAGGAAGGTAAATTAACTTGAAGGAAGGTGTTTATAATATCATACACTTACTCCAAAATATCTTTAGAAGGGAGATACATTTTAGGATAAGGATCACCATCTTTCATCAAGAGCTCATCCCTGGGAGGGAGATTTTTGGAGGAAGTGTTGATAATCTCTTCTTGGACCAAAATGTCTTCATGGGTCGGATCAATTTTGGGAGAGGGTATATTATAACTATGGATGAAAGGAAGAACTGAGTTATCATAATATGCATGGCACGGAGCATCTTGAAAAACTAGAATAAAAATTGAAATTGAACTAGAAAAAAGTGACAACTCCACTCATAAAGTGTACTATAATTAAATAAGGTACACATAAAAGATATAAAATGTAGATGCATGAAATTGATCATATAATCATGAAAATAAATATTTGTGTACTTTTTACTATTTTGAAATATGAAAATCAGAAGCAAGATATAAGATGTTGTGGTTTCACTAAAATGTAAGATGGTAAAATAGAGTTCACTAGCTTGTAGGGAAAAACTAGGAAGCTAGATCTATTTCCCATCTATGTTAGAAGGAAGAATGATCCACTTGTCTTAAGATCTTTGAGAAAAAAGTGAATTCAATGGTCCTTCATGATGAGTGGAAGACTAAAATGTAATTATGGATGGAGGATGCAAGATCGAGGGCCAAATAGAGTGAATTGAGGGTTTTCTATGTACAAGGAGACTAAGAACAAACATATAGATTCTTGATAGGATCTGTAACCAATAGACTAAAACTGACTTGTGATTTAAATTTGGGGTTGAAATAGCAAGAATGAGGAACTCTATTGACCTGTTCCTAAGAATGAGGTGTCTGGCTGAACTGTTTCTCGAGACTTTTCACTCATACAAAATACAAACTGTAGCTCTTCACTTGATCTCTCTGCATCTTTTTTTGGGTGTTTTAAACTTGTACCTCCACATAGAAAAGAGGAAAAAGGTTGTGTTGAATGCGGTATTCCTAATTCAATTTTAGTTTAGGAATTAATCTCAAATTGGACATAAATGAAATTTAATTGAAATACTTAAAAGAAAATGCTTGAATTGAAATAACTATACCACCAATTGATGATACAATGCTCTTAGGATAATTTATCCATATGTTGATGCAATAATATGATTAAGACATCATGAAATCATAAAAAAAATTCTTGAAGATGCATTGAAGTAGTTTTTAAATCCTTGAATCAAATCTTCTCTTGAACTCTTGATGATGAGAGGTGTATTATCAAAAAAATAAATGACAGAGAGGCCATTATACTTTGATCCCAAGAGAAATCAGCTTTTGGGCGACTTAGAAAAATAATATTTTCATTTTGGGTAGTTGTTTCGGGAGTACATGACTGCCAAATCTTACTCCTAAAATTTTTTGGAAAAAGCATAGGAAAGGGACACCTTGATTAGCCCATTTTGAGGAATAGAGGACCTAGGTCAACCTAGTCTTGCATAAAATTGATAAAATTTTAGGAGGTGCAAGATAATGGGATCTAGTTGCCAAAACATCACATCAAATAGAGATATGAGATTGGTGGATGTGGAAAATGTGCCTTGAACTTTAAAATGAGGTAAGACTCATTTTAAATTGAGGAGATGAAATAATTTAAATGACACGCCTATAATAAATGGCCCAAATATGATTTTGGTGAGATTTAATTAAGAGAGAACTCATAGCATTTATTTCAATTAATAAAGGTCCTATAATACATAGAGAAATGATAAATACTAAAATGAGTGCTAGGAGAGTGTGAAATTGGACACCCTATTTAAAGGTGTACAATTTAGAATGCTACAATTTCGTTATAGTAAGATCTAAAAAACTTTGTTTGTGCTCATTTCCCTTCCAACAAGATTCACGTTATTTTATTATAACTTGATTAGTGTTTGGGTTTGAACATACTGATACACATCTTTTTTTAATATCCTCCTTACCCCTAGGATATTCTAATTATGGCTCCTCATAGGTCTTGCCCCTTGAATGTTATTCATGTGTTCCTTTTAGATTTTAATATGTTCATGCATTTCATTAAATAGCATCCCTCTTATCCTTGATATTCTCATCAAATATTTTAAAAGAGGAAAGATGTATTTTTTTATGATTTTTTCTATTATATCTCATCCCTTCATAGATTTTATTTGTGTTCATCCAAGTGTATTATATACTTTTTATTTACATGTGAGCTTCATGATGATCCTCTGGACACCACAAATTTATCAAGGATTTATAATGTGAAAGTGATCCATCTACTATGATAGTTATTCATGATATTTAAAAGGTAGGAAAATAGGGTTCAATAGTCCATGCATGCAAACTAGATATCTTAGGCCTATTTCCCATTTACATCAGAAGGAGAATGATCCGCTTGGACAAAGATCTTAAGGCACAAGGTGAATTCAGTGGTCCTTCATGGTAGATGGAAGATTACCATGAAATTATGGAAGATGACGGAATAAACTAGGTCAAAATAAGAAAAAATCATGACTTTCAACATGCAGAGAAAAATAGAAAACTAACGGGCATATTTTGGAAGAAGATTCAAAAAGTATAGACTATAACTAACCTACAGAATGAATTTTAAGAAAAATAATAGGGACTTGTTCTGTTGGGGTGACCTACTCCTAGGAGTGGGTCAGTTGAGGCAACCTACATCATGTAGTTTCTGAAGACACAACTTGCAAACTATAGATCTTCAAATGCTCGATCTATATCTTTTCCCATAGATCTACCACGTGTTCTTAAATAAAGAAAAGAAGGAAACTTTTAGGTAGAAAGGGTTTTTCCTATAAATTCAAACCCAGTTTAGGAATTAACCTTAAAATTGAAATATAATTAAAAGTGTGCTAATATGTAGGAGAGGCTAGATCTGAGAATTAAGATGTCTTATTGTAACCACCCTAAATTGACCTACTCTAACCTTAGACCCTATTTGTCCTAAATGTGATCATACCCCCAATTATGTCAATCCAACTATTCAATTATTGGCATAATTTATCAAAATCAATTTAATCTCCTAAAATCAATGTGATTTCATCACTAACTCACATTAATTACCTTCACCAATTTAAATCAATACTACACAATTAAATCCTTGGCTAAAGTAATTATTTAAAAGGAATTAAATTAAGTCTCTAATTACAACTCATCACTTGCACATGGAAAGTCAATCCATGAACCAATGAGAGATCACACACATGGATCACTCACATGGATCAAAAAACATTCAATCCTCACCTCTCCTCACAAATCAATCTCAACCACTCATTCCTCAAATTCTTCTATAAAGGGATTGAATTTTGAGCTCAATTGGCCCTTAATCTTAGAATTTCAATTACACTCTTATGCTGCTCTAATTTCTAGAATTCTAAATGCACTCTTATGTTGTCCATTTTCTTATGTTGTCCATTTTAGTCCATAATCTCACATATCTAATTCAATAATCTTCATAAATGAACCTTTTCATGACAATTAGCTTCATTTTCTCATTTAATATTTCATTCTAGGACTGAATATGTCACTGAGTTATGCATAATCTGAGGGAAATTGTAGCTTAAATAACACTCTTCTTAGATAGGATGCAATATGTCGATTTTGATGGTTTCCTTATATCTTCCATTCAATTTTCATAGTTATAACCATTACTATAATGACATATTGAAGTATTGTGTTGCATCTTGCAGGTACTATATTCACACACATATTTCTAGCACCCATCGTGGGGCAGAGCCCTGGATTTCTCACCATTTTGATTCATTTATTCACCTTCTTTTGTTCTCTATTTTTTTATGTAGAATCATATTTAGGAGAAAAGTATCACCTTTAGTAGCAAAAGATCGCATACGGGAAATAAGCTCGCATCCTAGATTTCCTATGTCGCATCCTGCACATTCTGGATTATCTTTGGTAAAGGCTCGCATCTCGTAAATCCCAGATCACATTTAGTACAAAGGCTTGCCTTTAGGATCCTTAATCATATTTGGTAATTCTTGTATCTCTTCTCGGAAATATAATTACATTTGGTTAGTCTTCTGGCATGTTTTGAAAATTTGATGACTAATCAACTAACCTTGCATGTTTTTTGATGAAATTGATCATTTAAGAAGCCTAATGAGATATTGCAGGACATTTTTAAAGACTTCTTTGGTCAAGAAGATGGAGTAAAAACTACTAACAAGTTTTTGTGTAGGTTGCCTTTGTGCATTTCAACCAAACTTTATTGCAATTTCTAGGAATTTAAAACACTTTATACCATTTCATAACTTGCTTAGAGAAGTATCCTCTTTTCCTTCATGGAAAATCATAACCTCAAACATCAAGTTATGATTTGAATAGAATTTGGAGGAAATGAACTTTTAATTTTCTCAAAAATGCTTTGGTTAAATTTCTTTAAATAAGAACCAAATTGTCGGATTTGAATTCGATTCTTAGTCCAACTAGAGGATTATGCTCTTTTCCAAAGTTGGAAAATTAGAAACTCAATATGGGGGACTAGGTTTTGAGTTTGATAATTTGAGGGAAAGAACTTGCATGATGTGTTTGATAGGAGAAAATGACATGTATAGGAGAGTATGCTCTTCTTCTTTATGAAGAATAAAAAATCTACACTCCTAAGCCGCCAATCCTCTTTATTTATTTCAAAACATTAGAGGGCATGTCGGTTGGGGAAAAAATCTCCCAGGAATGACCCAAGTGAGGACAGGTGAATGTTATCCCTTCCATCTCACTATAATAAAAATGCTTCCTTAAATGCCAAAGCCTCGGAAGACATAATCAATTTTTTCCTTGAAATTTTGACTATCATTCCTTGGACATGCTTAGATGTGTATGGAGTGGAGCCGCTTGAATCTTTCTTGTGAGACTACACACATTTAAGTACTCATAGGGCTATATGCCTTAATTTTGCCTTGTGCAATTCTATGGGGGACAGTTGTGAATGGATGCCCAAACATAAACAACATTTTTTAGTTGAAACTACCTGGTTTATCTCTAAAAAGGTGATAATATTTATGCAAGGAAAATAGTAATTGCCCCAAGATATTTGTTATTTGGTGCCCTCACTTATGTTTGGAGTGGATAATACAACATCATAACTAGAGCCATTTCATGCTTGGTGATGGTCATATTTTTATTAGCATGTGAGTGTGTACCTAAGTCTACGAGCAAAGATTTTCATTCTATGCCTATAATCTAGGGAATAGGTGTGTGTTTTGTCCCTTAACAAACTTTCTTGATGTGTCAAAATTGCAATGAAAAGATAAATCCCCCAAAACAAACAACATTTTGACAATCACAAACATCTATGATGTTCAAAAACACATTGTAAATCCTCAAATAAACTCTGAAGTCAGACAAATTTTCATGTACTTCAAGACAAAGTGGAAAAATTACAAAAACCCATCAGAGGCTCTCATTTGGTTAGTACTGGCTCACATTTAGGAAACAGGCTCGCATTTGGTGAACAAGCTCACTTTTGGTTAATCTTGGCTTGCATCTAGTAAACAAGCTCGCATTTAGGAAGCAAAAGCTAGCATCTTGCAAATCTATGCTCGCATCTGGTCAATCGCATCTAGCATGTAGGGTACTTGCACACATGTTAGACTTAGAAACTCTGTAGTTTTGGATACCCTTTTTCTCTTCATTCTAGTCAGGTTTCTCTTTCTAGTCTGCCTGTTGCTATTTCTCAGTTTAATTGGAAGTCTACCTTGCATGTCATTTAGGATTCTCGCAATTAATCCCAAATTATGTTGCCTCTTTACTAAACATATCTTCTTGGTTCCCAACTCACTATCAAATCATTCTAACCCTCTGACGCTAGAATCAATCACTCCAAAAAATCACACATACTTTTCACAACTTGGACACACTTATTTGGATAATTCTGAAATCCTCTTGACACAATTGGAACACTTTTGACAAGATTGAGACCCATCTTTCATGGTTAACACAAGACATAAACAATACCTTTCTGATGATTTAGAGAGACCTCCAAGATTACTTAAATTTCAACAAGGAGAGACATCTCAAAATCCCCTCTTTGACATAGACTCACACAAAATGGATGCACCTCATCATGAATGGAGTGTTGTCTTTGATGAATATAGCCAAGACCGTTACGAAAGGGAAATTCAAAAAGAATGAAATCATGGTCCTCCTTTGTTTGATTCAGAAAATGATGAAGACGTATCAGAAGAAGAATATAACAAACTCAAACAAAGTAGGAAGTTTCAAAGAACCTTGGAAAAAATCATTGGACAAGACAAAGAAAAATACTTCCTTCACTTAGCTTCTCTTGGAGTCAAACTTCCTAAATACTATGATGTTGAGATATTGAAAGAACAAGAAGTACAAACACCTATTTCCATACTCTAAAAGAAACTATATCAAATTAAAATGGAACTTGCAACACTCAAGAAAAAGAAGTCCAAACCAACGAAGAAATACTCTTTGGACCACATATGTTCATTTCCTTTTGACAAGAGTATAAACATTGCTTTGTTCCCACCTAACATGGCACGACCCAAATATGAAAAATACATGGGATAAATTGATCCGCTGACCATGTTAGAGAATTGTGTTCCCTAAGCATAGAATACAGGCATGAACCAACCTACTTGATGAGGCTATTTCCAGGAATTCTAGGTGGAAATGCAATGGAATGGTTTTCCAAACTAACACCAAGTGTCCAAATGTTTAAGGAGTTGATTCAAAGATTTGTCCAACATTAATCCTACAACATACAAAAAAATGTTACCATGATGGATCTTTGCAAAAAAAACAGCGAGCAAGTGAATCCTTCACACACTTTTTGCAACGGTAGAGAAGAATATTTGCAAGATACTCAAGAGAAATACCCAAATCTGAAAAGATGGAAATCTTTGTCAATAAACTAGTACCTAAAATGAACTATGCTCTAAAAATGCAAGATTCTCCTAGTTTTGACAAAATGATAAAGAATGACATTCGTGTTGAAGGCGTTATGATTAATAAAGGAGAGATCACACTCCAAAGAGACAATAAATCTAACAACTATAACAAACCTAAATGGTGGAATAAGAACAAGAATGTTTCTAGCGATGGAGTGGTGGAAGCCTCAAATACAAATGCTAAACCAGCTATGTTTAATCTCTTAAATGGCCTACAAGCAAGAATAGAAGCTAAGGTAACAACCACAATACCAAGAGCAAACACTAATACCAACAAGAGTAAACCATGGACGTCTAGACCATAAAGAACATTTAATCCATTGGGAGAACCTCTTGAGATAGTTTTGAAGACTCTCTTGGATAATAAAATCATCACCATACCGGAGTCAAAACCATGGGAACCAAAAGTAAAACCAAGGTGGTGGAATGATAATCCCTATTGTGAATTCCATAAGATTAAAGGACACAAGACTAACGACTATGTTAAGCTCAAACACATTATACAAGATCTCATTGAGCGAGGCAAGATCAAAGTGGAAGGACATACATCTAATGAAGATCACACGACATATAATAAACCATTTCCCAACTATGAAAAAGGAGAACCCTCTAAAGGAAAGGGAAATGAAGTCAGTTACACCTATTCCCATAATGATAATGTGATCAATATGTTGGACATAAAAAGAGAATCAATCAATGTGATCACTATCAAATGTGTCAAAGACAAGTCGACACATTCAAATGCAGTAACTTGAAGCCAAGCACAAATCATGATTAAAGGGGTTAATTCCTCATGTAAATACGAAACACCATCTAAAACACTTGTTGTCACAATTCCTAACCTAGAAATGTCAAGACAAATGGTCCCCATACCGTCTGCTAACTATAATTTGGTAGACCAATTTGAAAGGACCTCGGCTCAAATCTCTATATTTGAGTTATTAAAAATCTATTCAGTGAATAGGAAAGTTCTTGAACAAGCCCTACATTCTAAAAATGTTCCAAAAGATATAGATGTGGAAAAGTTCCATGCAATGGTCAATCACATATTAGCTCCACATTACCTCTCCTTCAGAGGAAGATGACAAATCTTTGATTCATCACCATAAGCAACCCCTTCGCACTAAATTTTTTATCCATAAACACTGTGTAAAACATGTACTAATAGATGGAGGTGCGAGGTTGAATATATGTACTCTCAATATGATCAATAAATTGGGTCTTTCATAACAAAGAATTGATTCAAGAAGTAAGATAACCATCAAGGCTTATGATGAAGAGGAAAGATCATCCAAAGGGATAATTGTTTTACCAATAACAATAGGACCAATTGAACACACTGTGATTTGTCTAGTTATTGATCTACCATTGGCCTATAACATATTACTAGGAAGACCTTGGATACATGAAACGCAAGTAGTGTCATCTACTTACCACCAATGCATCAAATTCCCACACAATGGGGTGGAAGTAATAATTCCTGCAGATCCAAGCTACACTTGCAACAATGTTAAAGAAGAGAGTATGGTTCCTCACAATAAGTAAGTCCCAAAAGAGTTCCCACCTGAAGCCTCTAAAGACATGGTGATGAGAATCTTTGGAAATACATTAAAACTTGAAGAAAATAGCATTGGGGAATACAAACTAGATATGATACCATCATTGAATAACATTCCTATGTCTCCATGTTCTTATGGGAAATCATCCCCATCTTTTACACCTGGTGCATCAAGAGGAAAAGACATTCATAAACCAACTGGTATGGTTAGAGCCTCTACTTCTCAAGAGGATGAAAAAGAAGATAAAGCAGCCTTGGCTTGGCTCTATAAAGAGGAAAAGAGATAAAATGAAGTAAAACATGTTGAGATGTCTCCTGAAAAGTATGGAAAAGGTTATGACCTTCTTAAAAAAATAGGATACAAAGGGAAGGGACCTTTAGTAGATAATGGAATGGGACTCATTGAGCCTATACACATGGAATTTAGAGACACCAAAGACAAAATAATGTTAGGTTTCAATAACAATTCAGAACGCCCCACCTCAAGAGATGGTCCAATATTTGATGAAGGAAGTGATAAAGAAGAGGAAGAGATAGAATTTGTACCTTGAACATATGAAATATTAATACACATTAGTACTAAGGACCCAGAATACCAAGGAGAATGATAGATGCCTACTTTTGGAGAACAACTAGAGCATCATGTTCTTTTGTTGTCTCAAACCAATGTCCAAGAAGTAGAGGAAGAAGAAGAAGACTCTCCAAAAATCCAACAAATAGAAGAAGCTCATGAAAAAATCCCTCAATAACAAGAAGTACATCCTAACTGGGGGCAATTGGTAACAATTTCACATGTACTAGATTTAACACACTTTGATCCACAAATGGATAATAGGGTACATAAGGTAACTATTGCTGAATTTTTAAACAGATCTGATGACAATATCACAGACTCACATGATTATGAATGGGATCACATATATGATGCTACCATGGACATTCAGGTAGATGTAATTCATAAATTTTCACCTCTATTGGAGAAGGGAGAAATTTATAACACTTCCCATAACACTAATGTTGTCATAGAATTGGATGAGATGGTGATGCCTAGGATTATTGATGAAGACACTGGCATCTTACTAGGTCTAGAAGAACTTCAAAGGATACAAGATATGAGTTTCAATATGATAAGAGAAGAAAGAGAAAGCTCAACTGATGAGTCACTAGAGTTAGGTCTGCATATCACTAACAATGACCCTAATAATGATGATTTGACTCTTCATGATCTAAACACTATAGAAGATGACTTAATGGAACATATCTTGTCAGTTAATAGTCTTGACACTGACAATGTTGTCCTTACGAACCTCTGAATCATTATCCTTGGTAAATCCTGGCCTTATTGATTGGACCAATTCAGACCCTACTCCTATCATGAACTTTCCCAATGACTATACTTTGTCCTATTATCTAAATTCTTTTGAACCCTATCCCTCTTCCTCCAATGAAAGGAGTGTGAACCTGACAGAGGAGGATATCAAGTTTCTTAGTCAAAAATTGAAAAAAAAAAGGAAACAAAGAACTGATGGTGAAAACCACATTGTGGCAGTATCAGATTCTAAAATAGTAAAAATAAAAGACGTATTTAATGGTGAAAACTGTTAATATGAATTCAAAATAACTAAGAGGGGGGGTGAATCAGTTACCTTAGGTCTAAATGTGCCCATATAAAACTTTAAATCAACTTCAACAACTTAGATCTGTCTGACAGTAATAAACAATAAAAGTGTGCAGTTTACTATACTAATGAAATAAGCTTGCAGAAACTTAACAGTAAAACACAACGATAACATTCACACATTTTTACACCATGATTTAACATGGAAACCCAATATGGGAAAAACCACCAGTAACATGCTACCAAAATTTTACTCTTCTGAAGTAATTCCCTGTGAGGAGCCAACCCTGTCAAAGGTTACAAAACACACTGTCAAATGTGACCTGGTTAAAGGATTTAATCACCCTGTTAGGAGTGGCCTTGTTAGAGGAATTAGAACATTCCAATTTGAATGTCACCTTGTTCAAAGGATTTATACAATGACTGTTAGGTCAACCTGGTTAAAGGATTTGAACTGATACAATGGTTAGAAAGTAATCAGTAGGTGTGATCTGATTCATACAACTTAGTTTGCAAATCCAGATCCAGTTTTAGCTCTAATTCTAATTCACTGAGTGGCCTCCATTCTCATCTCAAACTTCAGATCTACTTGGAAATCCATCAAGCAATTTGTCTCTGCTTCTATGTTCAACCTTCTTTTCTTAGGTCTTTCCAATCAGTAAATTAACTATGCAACACTTTGCATTCCACTTTGATATCTTAACAATAACCATAGTAGGTTATATTATACCTCTTCATCTAGGTTAGATAAATATTTTCCACTTAATCAAGATCATAGATCTTAGGTTAGGTCAGATCCAACGGATCTTTCCATCTTTACATTTAATTTACTTCTCTAATACAGTCATTAATTAACCATTGAATCCATGCGCTAATAACAGTTTCCCATGCATTAAATGACTATGGACCAATCTTAATTAATAATGCATATCCCAATAAAATCAATTATGTCGGCCATAGATCTCAAATCTCATCAATAAACAAAATACTGATGCTCGGCATTTTACTTTCTCCCTCAACATTTCACTGGTGTCGGCATCATCTTTGCTTTTCTCGGCATTTTACTTTCTCCCTCAACATTTCACTGGTGCCAACATCATCTTTTCTTTGCTCGGCATCACCTTTCTCTTTGCTCGGCATCGACTTTGCTTTGCTCAGCATTGACCTTCCAGTGAACTGTCAGTGCTAGATAAACAACGTATCACTTTGCCAAAGTGCCAAATGATCAAGTACCCTGGTTTATACTCATAACTCAACCATTTCCTTGGTCTTCTTTTTATCCCATTATTTTCAAATCTTCATCAATCAATGGATAAGGTACTCAAACATACAGCAATAGTCTCACCAGTTAAGGTTTGACATCAATGACAAAATAATAATTGTCTACATTGTAGCAATCTTTCCAACAATCTCCCTCTTTGGCATTGATGGCAACACTAAACTATAAAAAAATAATTTCCAACCAAAGTTACCATACAACCCAAAAAGTGCATGTGTTCCTGATATGAACAAATCTTCATTAATGTCTTTAGCTTCATTCAGACTCCCTCTATGTCCATAATCACACAAATGTTTTCTGTTACTATTCAACTCCCTCTTTTAGTAATATCTCCCTTATATCTATTGTTACCTGTTGTTTTAGCAATAATCTCCCTCTTTGACAACAATGCCAAAGATGTTGACATCTTTATCATGCAGATTTTTCCATGCTAATATTTGTATCATGTTGTTCCTGTCATCTTTGTGTATGACTGATCTACTTTTCCATTCTGGTTTCCACTTCACAGTTTTTAGGCAGCATCCTAAAAATGTGACTTACTGTGCATCAATGTGTCAAGTGTTCTAATTAAAACATTTGATGCAACAGTACCATTTAGTACTATTTAGCCTTAGCTAGGTGAATTACCCCCAATTTACCTCTTAGATACTCATGAGCATCCTTGGGTAACGCTTTTGTAAATATGTCTGCCAACTATTCCTTAGTTTTCACATATTCTAGTCTCACTTCTTTCTTTTGTACCAGCCCCCTCAAGTAATGATACTTGATAGCTATATGTTTTGTCTTAGAGTGAATTACAAGATTTTTAGAAATATTAATGGCACTCGTGTTATCACAATATATGACAACTAGTTCTGTGATCTCCTCTTTCATAGCTTTCAATAGTTTCTTCAACCACACAATGTCTGAATAGTCAACTACTGCTACCACATACTTAGCTTCAGCTATAGATTGTGAGGTGCAATTTTGTTTCTTTCTTGTCCAGGAAACTAATCTTTTCCCCAAAATAAATGCTCCTCCTGTGGTACTTTTTCTATCATTAACATTACCAACCTAGTCAGAATCAGTATAGACTCTAATTTCAAACTTGTCATTCCTTTTGTAATATAGACCATAGTCTTCTGTACCTTTCAAATATCTTAGAATTGTTTTTTACCACCATAATATGTGTCTCTTTTGGATTAGCATAAAATTTAGCAACAATTCCAACTGCTAATGCAATATTAGGTCTACTATATACAACATATTGCAGCTTACCAATCATTGATCTATACAGTGTTTGATTTAGCTCTTTTGTATCATCATTCTTTATCAACTTTTGTCCAGTAGCCATGGGTGTACTCACTGGTTTTGAATCTTCCATACCAAATTTTTTTAGTATCTCCTTGATATATTTTGATTGTGTAATATAGATACCATTCTTCATTTGATGTATTTGTAGTCCAACAAAGAATTTTATCTCACCAAACATAGACATTTCAAATTCAGTTTACATATCCTTTGAAAATGCTTTACATATCATATCTTGTCCACTGAATATGATGTCATCCACAAAAATTTCAGCCAATAAAATTCCTTTACCTTGCTCTATCTTCAAATATAGATTAATGTTGTCATTAGTTCTTGCAAATCCAATCTTCATCAGATAATTGTGCAATCTTTCATACCATGCTCTTGGTGCTTTCTTTAGTCCATATAATGCCTTGTGCGGTGTGCAAACCATGTTCCTCTTACTTGGGTCAACAAATCCATCATCTTGTTCAATATATACTTCTTCTTCTATTATCCCATTTAGAAATGCAGACTTCACATCCATTTGATAGACATTAAATCCTTTGTAGGCTGTATATGCAAGTAGAGTTATTACACCCTCCAATCTTGCAACTGGGGTGAATGTCTCTCCATAGTCAATACCTTCCTCTTGTGCATAACCCTTGCATACTAGTCTTGCTTTATTCCTTGTGACCTCTCCATGTTCATTCAGCTTGTTTCTGAATACACACTTAGTACCAATTACATTTTATTTTTTAGGTCTAGGTACTAGTGTCCATGTCTTGTTCTTTTCAATCTAGTTTATCTCTTCATTCATGGCTTGAATCCAGTCTTCATTGTCCAAAGCATCTTTTACTGTCTTAGGCTCAAAATCACACAACAAACATGTGTCTTCTCTTAATTTTCCTCTTTTCATGACTGCAGAATCCTTTTCTCCTATGATTTGATTAGGTTTATGGTGCCTTCTTACATATTTTGCCAAAGTAGGCTCTTTCTCAGCTTCATTTTGATTGTTCAGGTCCATTTCAAGGTGAAACTGTGACTCGGCATCTCTATTAGATAGCTCAGCAGTCATTTCCTGTTGCCTAGCAATGTCGATCTGTGTCTCGGCAAGTGCAGACTATTGCTTGGCAACTTCATTTTCAGTTTCATTAGAATCCTCTTCTTCAGGATATGTGGATGATCTGTAACTTTCAGGCTCAATCATGCTTTCATCTTCATTTCTTTCTGCATATTCATCAATTCTAACATTTTCACTTTCCACAATTTTGTTAGTGTTAGAATTCAAACATTTGTATGCCTTACTTTTAGTAGAATATCCAAGAAATATGCCTTCTTCAAATTTAGCATCAAGTTTACCATTTCTGTTATCCTTTAGTATAAAACATTTTCTCCCAAAGACTTTGAAATAACTTACAGTAGGTTCATATCCATACCATAGCTTGCAAGGTGTAGAATTTTTACCTTTCTTGACTTGTACTCTATTCAGGGTATAAATAGTTGTGCTTATAGCTTCTCTCCAATATTTTTGTGCCACATTTTTCTCCATCATTAATGTTCTGGCACAATCCATGATAGATCGATTTCTCCTTTTAGCTATACCATTCTGTGGTAGCGTCCTAGGTGCTGACATCTGTCTTTTTATCGCTTGGTCATTGCAGAACCTATTAAACTCATTAGAAATAAATTCTTCTCTTCTGTCAGATCTCAGACATTTCAGGCTCTTACCTGTTTCCTTTTCAACTTTTGCCAAGTACCACTTAAATAACTAAAATGCATCAGATTTTTCTTTTAGAAACATAACAGTCATCATCCTAGAGTAGTCATCTACAAATAGAATAAAATATTTGTCTCCATAGTAGCTTTTCTCACCAATAGGTCCACAAAGGTCAGTATGAACTAATTCCAAAATATTCTCAGAAGTATGAGTTTTTCTTTTAAAACTAGATTTAGTCATCTTGCCCAACTGACATTGCTTACACATTACATTCTCAGGTTACTTTAACTTAGGCAGCCCTCTAACCTTTTTCAATTTACTTATGCTTACCAAGTTATCAAAGTTAACATGACACAGCTTCTTATGCCATAGCCAAACATCATTGTATTATGCAAACAAGCATGTCTCTTCAGCTAAATCCAGATAAAACAAGTTACCTTTTGTTTGCTCACTGCCTCCAACTAATTCTTCATTTATATCATAGATCTTTTCTTTCCTGTGATGGAACTCAACTCTGTAACCAGAAGTGTTTAGCTGTGAAACACTCAAAAAGTTATACTTAAGATCATCAACCCAATATACATCATCACATCTAATCTTATTAGTCAATTGAATTTATCCTTTCCCTTTGACTCTACAAGGTGTGTCATTACCAAATTTAACATATCCACCTTTGCATTGATCTAATGTTTCAAATTTGTCCT
>MU225891.1:1872529-1907480 GCA_018584345.1 Thuja plicata
TAGATAATATAAATCAGTGATAAAAATCACCTAGGACATTAAATTGATTAAAAGAATTATGCCAAATAGTAACAGGGTCGTTTGGACATAACTCAAGGGTATGATCACACTTAGGGAAAATAGGGTCTACAGTTGTGACAGACCAAAATTAGGTGGTTACAGATTTTACATCACTCAACATTTTTCTTCAATCTATTATCCTCGATGTAATGGACAAGCTAAGGCTTCAAACAAGAACATCTTGAAAATCTTACATAGAACTATGAGTAAGTCTAGTAGAGACTATCATTTTCAATTAAATTTGGCACTATGGGCCTATAGAAAAAGTATTGGAACACCAACGGGGGCCACACAATCTAGTCTAGTCTTTGGTGCAGAATTAGTCCTACCAATCGAAGTAGAAATTCCTTCTTTGTGAGTATCTCTCCAAGGTCTTGTTACAGATGAATAATACCACATTGATAGGTTTCAGGCACTAGAACTATTAGATGAGCATAAACAATAAGCGTTTGATCATCTCAAAGTATACATGAAAGGAATGTCAAAAGGGTACAAAAAAAAGTAAAGTCATGACAATTTCAAGTGGGGGATCTCGTTCTAAGAGAGAATCCTAAAAATCATCCAAATAGAGAACAAAAAGGCAAGTTTGAACCAAACTAGCTCAGACCTTTTTTTATAATAGCAACTTTTGGGATAGGAGCTTATCAATTAGCTACACCTGAGGAAGATGTCCTTCCGGATCCCATCAATACCCTACACTTGAAGAAGTTATACGCTTGACATCTAGCTGAAGGTCTTGTACTATGAAATTGATTCTCGAGAAAATACCAAAAAAAAAAAATAGTGGAAAAGAGAAAAATAAAAAATAGTGGAAAAAGTCCTAAAAAAGGTATTCTTGGTGAATATCTGGCAAACAGGCACCTTGATACTAACAAAAAAAAGAGAGAAAAAGTATAAAAATTTGAAAAATAGAAAAGGCGCCTTGGCAAAAACCTAGCAAATAGGCGTCTTGGTAGAAAAAATAAAAAATTGGTCAAGTGGTGAAAACCTGGCAAATAGGTGTCACTTGTACTCCGTGCTTCATCTATCAATGCAATACAGACACTAATCCTTCACGATCACACCTTTGTTATCAGTTGACTCTGAATTCCTCACAAATGTCCTATCCTTGCCTGGGATTTGTCTGCATTTGCTTTTTAGGGATAGTCATTGTGCACTGGGGGCATCTCTACTAGCATGTTCGATCAGTGTTTGCTAGGTTTTCATATATCCTTGTCTAGAAAGGTTTTCCACTACAAATAGTATTTATTAATACTTTACTCAAAAAATCACTATCATAAACAAAGTTGTTTCTTAAACACCACCTACCTGTAACATACATCATACTAGTGTTTCTCAACACTTTAATCAAACAGTGTTCCTCAACACTACATTGCATTGCAATTGTTGATAAATGTTTATCTCACTCACTCAGACTTCAAAATACATTGCTTAATTCCAAGTTGCGATTGATGATTTATCTACTATGATTGACAAATGAATCAAAGGTATTCCTAAGAACCACATAAGCACATATATACTTATCTTGATTGATTATGACTCTTTTTTGTTCCAATGATGTTTCAAACTAGGGGCATGTAGGCAGTTATGAATTTTCTTTGACTGATTATTAATTGTTGTTTGTTATGTCTTCTGAGGTACTCCATGATGTCTATTCAAATATAAAGAGTCACGAGGATAGGAGGCATAAGGTTTTATTGGTTTTTTGTGTATGGTGATTGTTTCAATGATCCTATAAATTTCACCCAATTTGGATGTTTATGGTAAGAACTTCCAACATGAGTGGATAACCATGTATATCTTGATCCTTTTTATGTGTAAACTAAGGTGAGGTTGAACCAATTTCCTTGTTTGTTTCTAATCAAATTCTAAGTAATGTGTGTGACATATTATGTACCCAAGGATATGAATATTGAAGGTCATTGTGGGTTACATATACACGAACAGAAGGTGATTCTTAAAGAAAAAAGGAGATAACTGACAAGTCATCTTGGCATCTATGCCTTAATGCTTAAGTTTATTTTTGACATTGCATCCAATAAAAATAGTATTCATACTTTCATGATACTTTCTAGGTATCAGTGACAGTTGTACTATCCATTGATGTCCATTGCACAAACACCCTATGATGATAAAAATGCTAAAATGTAAAAAGATCAGTGACAATCCTAGAAGTCTGCATTTAGATGCATTTAAGATTGTATGATTCATCTTTAACAACATAAGGGTTTGAGCTCAAAATGATTTCCTGGTTCATTCAAAATCCAAGTTTGACTACTTAATCTATATTACTGATATATTCATGTCGTTGCATATCCATTGCATACATTCTCAATTCATAATGGGAAAAGAGAAAATACAAAAACAAAGCATTCAATTATTGCACTTTTTAAATCCTAAGTGCATCCATACATATATTTGCATCAAGAAAATATCAAAAAAATGCATTTGCATATTCATCTATAATCATCCAAACACATCTATATATCAGTAATAATCAAAGAGCATAAATGATGTCATCACATGAATTTACTCTAAATCATCATAACGACCAAGTACATAATTAGAATGTGCATCAATCTAATCATCTATCAACAAAGAACCAATGAGCATATCAGAATCAGAAGAATCTATCTCAAATATATATCAGTGAATATCATATCAAAATTGTGGAAATGTCTACAACAAGTATCAGCAAGATATGATAAAACATATACACAGATATCAAATGTCTGCAGAATCACAGAAGGATCAATATACAAAAATATCAAATATAATCACAAGTCATGTTTGACTACCACCCTCTCCCTGATCCAAAAGAGGAGGAGGAGGTGGTGCATCAGCTCGAGGATGTTGATCTGGTGGAGGCATAGCTCCCTCTGACTGCTGAGCTACAATATAATATAGAGGTGCTCTCTGATGTTGTGTCACTACATCGCAATATAAATAAAATTAATACGCAGCTCTCTGGCCTTGATGGGTGGTTGTCTGTGCCTGTATATCTCTCTCTACTCTCATCATCTCAAGCTACCTATCCCTATCAGCCAACAGTGTCTCTAATGTGTTAATCCTAGCTCTAAGCTTCTCTCACTCTCTCTGGCACTGTGGTAAAGGCTCTCCATCCCTTCTTGTATCCCTTCCTGTATCACTAGGAGGATCCTAACCTGAAGTTCCACCTCCCTCACTCAGCCTCTTCCCTGAAGATCTCTATTGTATTTTCTTCCTAGTAAGTAAAGGACCTAGATCCATACATGGAGGCACGAATCTAAATTGAGTCTGTCTAACCTCTCCACTCACACCCACACCACTGCCACCCTTGTCATCCACATCATCTCCCCTATCATCACGGACATGTCTCTGACCTTTGTCTGTAGGAGGGCACCTTTCATCTCTACCACCAACACCTCTCCCATCCCTACCACCCCCACCCCTCCAATCTCTCTTGGCTCAGCCTCTTCCTCTCATGGGTCCATCGTCTACACAATCATAATCCAAAGCATCCTCTATGCAAGGTGCTACCTCATCAGGTGTTTTAAAGTGAGGGAATGGAAACTGTAAAAGATGTGCAAGATATACATTAGTGCACCCAGCATCGAAAACATCTGGAAGATAATCCCACCCTACTATAACCATCTGGCTGATCTCCAACTGTGTAGTCTCATAGCATAAATGGGTACCCCATTGTGCCTCCTCATCATGAATCCGAGCATAAGAATTCAAATCCTGAGACATGCTTTGTATCCAGCCAAACTGTATGAGGACATGGTTAATAATGAATCTCTCTACAATGTACCATGTTCAGATGATCAAATGCCTTCTATGAAAGAAGTAAGGCAATTATCGCCTAGCTGAGGTCCACTCATCATGATCTAGTTATGGTATCCACTTGACCACTATAATATCATCGAAGACCCACCACCAGTATTCCAGCTTACCTAGATGGGGCTGCTGGACGAAACCTAAATACATATACACGTAAGGCTCCTCTGGTGCTCTCTTCCTATCAAAAATTGATCATGTCACTAGGATGTTCTCCTAGGCCCAGATCTGTAAAATAAGAATGCCAACAATCATACTATAGGAATACTCATACAGGATCTCATGTAGCTCTTTGTACATATGTGCTAAAATGGAGCTCCTCCAGCCAAATCTACGTCTAGAGACAACCATCTACTCCAAAGACTCTACCCAACCGTACATGAACCCATGTTTTTCTTAGTGTGGCATCAGAATACCACCTATCAACCTAGCAAGATATACAGGTAATCAATCATAGTGATCGATCATGTAGTCTCAATTCAGATATCTCCAAACTATGGATGGATCTGCAAAATATCTCCATGCAGATGCAATTGTAATAGTCAAGCGTAACTCAAACTGAACCTCTTGTCCCATCATAGGAATGCACGGGATATGCCACACATCCTCTGGGGTGACTGTCATCTCACCAGTCGAAAGATGGAAGGTGTTGTGCTATGAGTACCATCTCTCGGCAAGAGCAATCAACAACCCTTGATTTACCCTAATGTCAGGTAAATCTATCCAAGATGTCAAACCAAGATGACCAATAATCTGAAGCGCTGCATCGGTCAAGGAGCGTGATAATGCAAGGACTCGTGCAAGAAAAGTTCCTTGAAATGACACAGCCTAGAAATAAATCTGTCAAGCACATAACTAAAGATTTACATCAGTATCCTAACTAAGGAAACTATGCAAAAAATCTAACATCTAAGTCTTTTTGGCTTTCACAAAGAGGAAAAACATTCAATATTGGACAAACTAACTCCTACTGAAAATGACACTAGTTTTCCCATATGTGATCTCCCATCCTGGATGTGATTCAAAATTTACTGGATGTGATCGGGAATCTAGGAAATGATCCTATTTTGATAGGATGCGACACGGGATACGGGATGCGACCTCATTTTCACAGGACGCGACACAATTCAAAAACTTGGCATAAAGCACTAAAAATGACGCTTTGATACCCTACAAGAAGCAACCCTATTTTTATAGGATGTGATTTAGAATTTTTCAAGAAAACTGGATGCGATGCGGGATTGACTGGATGCAATCCATAATACCGCATGCGACTCAGAATTGAAAGGCTCCTAACTAGTGTAAAAAGAGACAAAATGAAAAATAGAAAGCATAAACAGGTAGGTCTCGATGTACTCACTAGTTGTGTGTAGTGGGTCAGGCACTGGTGATGACGTGCTAGCGCAAATTGATGTCTCTCCATGGGGATCACCATCTTCTCTGTAGAGCTCAAGGATTTACTATGGATGAAAGTGAAAATGAATGGGTAAAAAGTGATTTTTGAGACTTATATTAACCTTTTTGAGCTATCTAGAAGCTCTGGATTCCTTCCTGGACTATCAAAATTTCATTTTGTTCTTCTTAGATCAATCGGGAATGAAATCGAATACATGGACAATGTTTCTAACAACACAATAAAAAAATTTGCGACAGTCTCCAATTAATGCAGAATTGCTCTATATGTTCAAAAAATGATTCACAAGCTTTACACAATTAGTTTTTCGGGTTCTCTATCACTCAATTGCACATCATTCATTGAAATCTTGGTCATATATCATTTTATCAAACTCAATATTTACATTTTCAAGTAGTCAACTTGGTAAAATTATGCTTTCTCTTAACACACTTTCACTTCATTTCATCTTCTAATTGATTCTTCAGTGATCCAATTGACCTCTTCCATTTAGCTATTATTCTAAAGATGGATTTCCTTCGATTTTGTTCCTTAGGGGGCATGATCACACTTAAAATCAATCAAATTCTTTCTCAAACAGCAAAATTGACTTCATCATCAAAAGACTAGGGGCATGGCAATTTCCTTTGATCAAGTTGGGACTGTTGGATAGAAGGCTTCAGCGCTAAACAAGACAGATATCTATTCCTACAATCTCTCAGATCTTTATCAAGCTCTAATGAGATTTTTACTGACCTTCATTTGATCAAGTTCAGAATCAGTATTGTCAATTCTTGTTCAATCAAGTTCACAATTGATACCTCATAGCTCTCAGTAGCTTCATACTGACCTTCGTTCGATCAAATTTGGAGTCAGTATTATCAATTCTTGTTCAATCAAATTCAGAATTGGTATGTTTAGGTCTTTGTTTATTCAACCTTTGTTCGATCAAGTTCAAATTTGACACTATCAGTCTTAGTTCAATAAAGTTTGCGACTGATCTCATCAGCTATATTTCATTCAATCAAGTGTGGAATTCTCAAACTTTCAAAAGTCAACATCATACATTCTTTGAATCAATGCGCTTCTCGCACATTAATTCAAAGAAGGTCAAATATAAACACCCTAATTTGGTCTACTCTAACCAGAGACCCTATTTTCCCTAAATGTGATCATACCCCCAATTCTGTCAATCCAACTATTCCATTATTGGCATAATTCATCAAAATCAATTTAATCTCCTAAAATCAATGTGATTTCATCACTAACTCACATTAATTAGCTTGGCCTATTTAAATCAAAACAACATAATTAAATCCTTGGCTAAAGTAATTAATTAAAAGGAATTAAATAAATTCTCTAATCACAAATCATCACTTGCACATGGAAAGTCAATCCATGAGCCAATGAGATTTCACACACATGGATCACTCACATGGATCACCAAAGATTCAATCCTCACCTCTCCTTACAAATCAATCTCAACCACACATTCCTCAAATTATTCTATAAAAGGATTGAATTTTTAGCTCAATTGGCCCTTAATCTTAGAATTTCTATTACACTCTTATTCTGCTCTAATTTCTAGAATTCTAAATGCACTCTTATGTTGTCCATTTTAGTCCATAATCTCACATAGCTAATTAAATAATCTTCATTTGTGCTTTAAAATGAACCTTTGCATGACAATTAGCTTCATTTTCTCATTGAATATTTCATTCTAGGACTGAATAATTCACTGCTTTATGCATAATATGAGGGAAATTATAGCTTAAATCACATTATTCTTAGATAGGAATCAATATGTCGATTTTGATGGTTTCCTTATGTTTTCCATTCAATTTTAATAGTTCTAACCATTAATTTAATGACATATTGAAGTGTTGTTTTAAATCTTGTAGGTACAATATTCACACACACACACTTATACCTTGTTGATCTAATGCTCTTGAATGTGATCAAAAATATTGATGCAATAACATTACTCGACAAGACCTAAAAGTAAAATTACAAACACATCCTTATATGAAGGTGTATAGTCATAAAATGGAAGCACTTCCATTGTAGACTAGTTTATCCTTTCGAGTAAGTGGTTTGGGGTCATTTCAAGCACCTTGAATTGGTCTTTGACTTGGATCTGGATTTTTCCCCTGTTCTGCCCCTTTTCCACTTCTCTCCGGCCTGTTTTTGGCACCCTGATCTGCAGATTTGAAGTTCTTGACTTCAAGGTCAAGGTCAACTTTCTGGGTCAAGGTCGACCTCGACCCTAACCTAGGTCAAGGTCAACCTTGACCTTGTTCTAGGTCAAGGTTGACCTCAAACTTGACCTAGGTCAGAATTGACCTTTTTCTGACCCAAGGTCCATATTTCATGATTTCAGGGTTTTCGGATGTCGGACTTCGGAAAGAGTTTAATTCCTACTTTTGGGTCGGCTATTTCGGTCTTTGAAGCAATGAATCTTTAATATAGGTCCTCTTCTAGGGATATATATCTAATGGGAATTTAATTCTCCTATGTAGGCCTCTCTAGAAGATTGTGCCCTAGATTTGTATAAAAGGAAGCTTTCTCCTCTCATTTTCTCTAAGACTTGAAGACTTGAAGAAGTGAAATCTAAGTGTGAAGGACAACCTAAGAAGAAATATTTGAAGCAAGTCAATTAGTCATTGAAGCATTCATCTACTCTCAAGCATCCAAGCATTCAAGCATCCTATTCATCAAGGAGATCCATTGGTAGCCATTGAAGGATTCAAAGCTCTATGGAGCTCTCTTGTTGAAGATTTCTCCATCCATATTCCTCCAAGCCTCTTCCTATTCCAAGATCCATTCAAGATTGGTGTTGAAGATCTACAATCATTTGATTTGAGACATCCTACATTTGACATTCTACATTCTACATCCATTTGGTGCATACATACTTGTGGATCCATGGATTCAAATCCGCCACAACAGTTTCTATACAAGAAAGGTGAATTTGTTCATTTACTTTGTTTCATTTATGCAATTTCAATTCTACTTTGAGGTTAATTCCAAAACTGGGGTTTGACCAAGGAAAACCCCTCCCCTAAACAAACAAATCCATTTTTCTTGCAGATACAGGTTTGGAACAACAGATCATAGTGCAGATTCAGATACCCTTTTCAGGAAACTTTTGGGATCCGAAAAAAAAATTTCTATCAGAGAATTTTTAGGTTGATTCTGCCCTACATCAAAATCGGAGGTCGATTCTACCCTAGGTCAGAATCGGAGGTCGATTCTGCCCTAGGTCAAAATCATAAATTTTGGGTCAATGGTGACATTGACTTGAGGGTCAAAATTAGAACTGTGTTAGAACAAAAAAAGATTTCTGGGTTTTGTTCATCTCTGCATTTCTATTCGAAATCTGGTCTCAGATTTTCTAGAAACTCAACACAAACATCAGAAAAAGGGTATTTCTAGATCTACTATGATGTGAGGTAGGTATTTTACTCCATTATTCTTTGCAAGTATTTCCAAGCTTGACACCCTTTATCATTACAATTAAATTTAAGTGGTTAAATATTGCATAGGGACACTTTTATGAGCAAATCTCCATTGTTCTACACCCTATCCATATTTTATCCCTTACATTTTGGTGAACCCGCGATAGATAACTCTTTCTTTTTGGTGTTAGATTTGCATCTTGTGTTAGATCCTACGTGCATTTAAAAGTAGATTTATTTTATTCTCTTGCATTTATATTTCAAAAATTAAAAATCACAAATTTGTCTAAAAATACAAAAAAACATTTACATTTTTCATGCTTGTAATGTTACTTTGTGTTCAACGTGTATAATTTTTTTTTTGAATACTTTGATGAGGCTTTTGTTGCGATAGAGGATAGATCCATTAATGAGATACATGGAAGTAAGGATGAAAATGGTTCGAATGATATCTCCATTGATCCTATTCCTATTTCATCCTCCTCTACAACCTCTCCAATTGACCTTTACCACAGGGTGTGTGAATGTTTACCTTCATGTTCCACTATTTACAACATTGATATTCCTAGAAAGACTTCATTTAGTGATGTTTCTTTGTCCTCTCTTGTATTACCTTGTAAGGATATATTAGAGAAAGTAGATGACTCTAATCTTTCTCTTTATGCAGATGAGTTAAGGATTGGTGTTCATTCTTCTCCTAATATATGTCTTTTCTATGAGCCTACTTTAGAATATAATTTACCTTCTTTCCCCTTTAGGGATCAAGATTTAGTGATTTATGGCGCTCCTACAAGGTGATTTATTGATAGGGATGATAATCCTCCTATTTGGGATGAACCTTTGGATTTGGATGTTGATTACTCTCTTCCTCATGAAGCCATTGTGAATGATCCCCTTATTTGGGATGAACCCTTGGATAAAGACATTGATTTATCCCCTCCTCATGAAGATGCCTTGATATAAGAGGCTGATTTATTAATGAATGACATATTCATACATGATGGTGACTCTTTTTTCTAAAACACACTCCCCTTATGTAGACATTTTAGAGAAAGAAGAAGATATTATAGAAGATTTACCTCCATTTGGGATTCCTTCTCGTAATGAGGCATTAGCGGAGAATTATATGAATTCCCTTAATGCTCTCCCTCTTGTTGATGATCTTATGGACAATCAAGATCCTACCTCATCTCCTCCTAGGATGTATTATTTTCTTCCTTCTTGTGAACCTGTTTTTAGTGTTGAGACAACTAAGATGGTTTATCCAAAACCCTTGTTGACTACTAAAGGTTGTCCTCGCATTACTATCAAAGGTAAACCTATGGATTCTTTAGATTCTTTCAATGATCAAGATTCGATAGCTCACACCTATCGTACAAGGAATAACCCTCAACCTAATCTGATGGTTCCTACTTCTTTACCACCTTCTCAGCCCATTCTTCCTCCTCCACTCCATCTTCCTAGTAAGGAGTATGATTTGATAAACCAATTACACAATACCCCTGCCAAGATTTCTTTATGGGACCTTCTTCAAACTTCACCTACCTACCATGAATCCTTTAAAAAATCTCTAGCAACTCTTTCCACTCCACCTCCTAATCAAGAGAACATCAATGCCTTATTACAGTACATGCATGCTACCCTGGGTCCTCGTGACATTGTATTTACTCAAAAGGATTTTCCTTCTAAAGAAAAATAGAATCAATATGATGCCCTTATGGTTGTTGTTACTATCAATAAGTGTATCATTCATAGGACCCTGATTGATAATGGATATGGGCTTAATATTTGTAGCATGGACATGCTCAAAGAGATTAAAGTCGATCTTTCAACTATTCAATTGGATAATATCCCTATTCATGGAATTGATAATATCGTAAAGAAAACTTTGGGCATCATTACCTTACCTATCAAAGTAGGTCCGATCATTCTGAATACTCCTATTCATGTTATGCATGGACCCCTAAATTATAACCTTCTTTTAGGAAGACCTTGGTTACATACTATACATGTTGTTCCTTTTGCTCTTCATCGCAAGGTTAGGTTCATCTATAATAATTTGATGTATATATTACATGCGGATGATGCGCCAAATCCTTGCTTAAATGTGGAATATGCTAAGGTTTCTAAACCTTTACAACCCAGTAAGGAACCTGAGAAACCACCTGAGGTTAAACAAATTGACACTCCATATTTTTCTTTGACTAGGGATGATTGGGGAACCTTGGATTTTAATCCTACCTTTATTGGAGAGTATAAAGTTTCAAATCTTGATTTTATGAAGCAACAAAGAGAGTTTGAACAATGAGCTTTTGCTTCTACTTCTAATGTCCTTCGTAATAACTTTTTCACTGCTTCTACCCACTATGAATCTGTCAAACCTACTAGTAATGACATAGTGACTGTTGAAGATCCATTGACTCCTTCTGATATGGCTTCTTGCTATGTTCCTGGTTATAATTTACTAGCTAAAAAAGGATTCCATGGTCAAGGATGTGGTAAGCATTAACAAGGAATTCAAATGCCCTTATAGAATGGGGGGCATGATCATTCTTATGGATTGGGATTTAATCCTCAACAACACATCAATGTTAACAAAATCTCAAATAACACTTCAAAACATGATCCTATGAAGGAATTTGACCAAGAAGTTATTTTGCCTAAACTCCTTTGTGCTAAGATGATTACTAGACCTAAATGCAAAGAGAAACGGAGTCCACACTTGAAGACTCTTCCTTTTTGTTTGTATCATAGATTTCATGATCACTCTACTAATGAATGTCAATCTTTACATTATAATATTAGGCAGCTCATTGATAGTAAAGTTATTTATATATCATGTGGCCATGAGTTATATTTCAATCCTATTTTCTCTAAATAACATTTATGTTCCTATTATGGAACTCCACCTTATGTAAACAATGTTATCCTAATCCTTGGGAGCTCGTTGTCTTGCATAGTTTTGTGAGCGATATAATAGGTCCCCTTTCATTCTTTTTCCTACCCTTGGGGGCAAGGATGCCATCTCCTTCTTTTCTGTCTTTCCAGGATCCACTTTTCCCTTGGTTAAGCAGTATCTATATATTATGTGATATCCAATCATACATGAAAATTTTGATTTGCATTGAGGATCTATGTCCTTGATCACAACCTATTTCATTGTTTAATATTGGGTTTCCATGGTTGATAAATCTCTCACCTTGGAAACTGAATAGTGTGCTATCCCTCACAAGGGTTACTTTTTCGCTTCTTGCATGATATCTCTTTGCATTCGTCCCTTCCATGGCCTCATAAGAGTTGTGACCTTCTTGGCTTGGACTGTGTTTTGTCTATGTATATTGTCTTGATGTTGAGGAAGGCTTTATCCTTGTTCTTATCTTTCCTTAACATGTCAAAATAGTATGTATTTTTTCATCTTAAGGAGGGGGACATATAAATGGCCTCCCTCGTTCTATATTATTGCATTTTTGTTCTAACCTTTTGTTTTGTAGCATGCTAAATACTCTAAAGGAAACACACATACGTTGATAAATCCTAAAGAGATACACATTCAATTATAATTCAATATGCTAAATTCTCATAAGGTAACGCACATAAGTTGCTAAATCTTGAAGAGACACGCATTTTACAAATGTATTCCATGGTGATATGAGGATATGGATCCATGGGTACCTTATAAAAGCCATCAGAAGATGCACTACATACATGCACAAAGCCTCTAGGAGGTGCATAACTTAATGGGGTGACTATCAGTTTCTTTCTTGGTGGGCCATCCTATCCTTTTGTGGTTCACAGTGAGATACACACATCTTACTGGGCGAGCTAACCACTTCTCTCTATCTCTTTCTCTTTGACTGGTGATGTCTCTCTTATCGTTATCTTAGGGTTGATTAAGACTTAAGTTCCTGGGGGCTTGAATATTCCTTTGTCCCTTTTTATTTCAATAAGATTATCTTTTCTTCATGATCTCCTTTACCAAGAGTTTGCATCGAGTCCATACTCTTGCTAAAGTGGGGGCTAAATGTATAGTCAGAAAATGGAAGCACTTCCATTGTAGACTGGTTTAGCCTTCGAAGTAAGTGGTTTGGGGTCATTTAAAGCACCTTGAATGGGTCTTTTACTTTGATCTATCTTTTCCCCCTGTTCTACCCCTTTTCCACTTCTCTCCGACCTATTTTTGGCACCCTGATCTGCAGATTTGAAGTTCTTGACTTTAGGGTCAAGGTCGACCTTCTAGGTCAAGGTCTACCTCGACCTTGACCTAGGTCAAGGTCAACCTTGACCCTGACCTAGTTCAAGGTCAACCTTGACCTTGACCTAGGTGAGAATCAACCTTTTTTTGACCCAAGGTCCATATTTCATGATTTAAGGGTTTCCGGATGTCGGACTTCAGAAAGAGTTTAATTCCTGCTTCTGGGTCAGCTATTTCAGTCTTTGAAGCAATGAGTCTTTAATATAGGTCCTCTTCTGGGGATATATGTCTAATGGAACTTTAATTCTCCTATGTAGGCCTCTCTAGAAGATTGTGCCCTAGATTTGTATAAAAGGAAGCTTTTGTTGGATATTTACCTTTGTGCAAATAGTTGACTGTATATTTGTCATTGATGACAGCATATAGTATACAGCAGTGTTCTATATGTAATTATCATTATGGACATGTTGGAGCCTTGCATTGTTATTTGTATGTTGTAGACATATTTATTATTCTATGTTCATACACGCAAATTCAGTAGTGGAGTTAAAATTGAGTTATGTTGATCTGTTCACCACCTACAATTTCAGAAGATTGTTAGTAAGAGCCAACAGTAATTTCATTATTTCTTCAGTTGCGCCTATCTTTGGGATATGTGTATTCGGACTCATGTTTAGCTATGAGTTAAGAATTTCTAATTAAGGGTGCTTAACGTGTTTCATCTGAAGTGTGATGTTTGAGTTATTTTGGTGGAGTCAACTGTGTGAAGTGACGCATCTACTCATTTTAAGTTGTGTGGTTCTAATTCTGTTGTGTGCTTAGTTTAGCCGAAAAGAAGTTTTTAAAGAGTTTCCTATAGCCGAAGTAATCATATCTTTTGAGGAAGATACTTATAGTAGTTCATTTGTGATCGCCAAGTGTGAAAAAGAGAGTAGAAATATCATGACAGTTATAGAGCAGAATGTCTGATGTATTGGAACAGTAAATCTACATCATTCATCAGTTAAAGATCTATGTGAAGAAGCAGAGAGAATATACAAGTCACTGGAACTGATCAAGACAGTAGGTCTACTTAAATAGTTCAATATTAGATATAGTGTATATCTATTATACAGAAGGTTGCAGCCTTTATCATTCAAGCAGTGTGCTCCTGGATAGTGTGTCCTCACCCCTAACAGGGTTATTTCTAAAAGACTTCTAACAGGATCTGACCTTTGAACAGGTCACTATACTTATTGCATTGAAAAGATCAACTCCTAACATGGTTGTAAGATCTTCTAACAAGGATCATTATACACTAGTGCAGTTCTTTGTGGGTGCTAATTCCCACCGGGGTTTTTACCTATTTTGGGTTTCCCCGTAACCAAAATTGTGGTGTTTTATTATGTGTTATATTGTTGAGTTTATGCCTAATATTAATCTGTACTTAATTGAATAAATAATTGAATATTGAAGATAACTGATTCACCCCCCCCCCCACATAGTTATCTCATGGGACTATTCCTAACAATTGGTATCAGATCCAAGTGCCTTGGAGAGAAAGCTTAATAGCTTAAGGTAGATCAGATGGTGTACTTTAGAAAAGAGAGTCCTAAGTTTGATGGAGAGAATTATCTTAATTGGAAGAAGAAAATGATAACACACCTATAGTGCATTGGTTTTGAGATCTATGAGGTAGCTACTCATGCAATTGATGTTCCTAATTTGAAAGATCTTGCAAAAGAAGATTCTACTATTAAACAAAAGGAATTATTTGTTAGAGTAATTTAGCAATTGCTCTTTAGTGCTTAAGTTTCACTTAGGCAGTTTCAGTTAGTCTTAGGAAAGTTTCTATTTCCTAGCAGCTGCCCGTTTAGGGTTTCGACATCCTTTATAAGGATTGTCTTCTTTGTATTTCATAAGGAGATTACTTTGTAAATCTTTTAGTTAATAGAAATCATTTCTGTTTCAATGGATTTGCAGTCTCTTTCATTTTGGCCGCCATAGCTGTCTGAATACTTCTATCCTCTCTTCTGTCTTCTTCTTCTGTGTAACAGTCTTGCATGCAGGTGATCTTGGTTGCATTGCGTATCAGCAATCTCAACATTATTCACCCAAAATGCAATTGCCAAAGAAGCCCTTATAAGTGCCTTATCTGACAGTGAATTTTCTGAGATTAAGAAAGCATATAAAGGCTATTCAATATGGAAGTACCTAAAAGACATGTTTGAAGGAGACATCCAAGAAAAGAATGCACGTAGAAAGACATGGAAGAAGAGATACAACAATTTAGAGATGCTACCTAAAGAAAACATCCAAGCTTACAATCAGAGGATTAATGAAGTAGTTTCACGAATCAGAAACAATGGTGGAGAAATTTCAGAGGAAGACATAATGGACAAATTGATGACTACACTGACAGCAAATTATGAGAGAAAGATAAACATCTTGGATGAGACTATGCAATTTTCAAAAGACTTCAAAAGAGAAACCTTGATCAGCAAAATTTCAGCATTTGAGATATCAAGATTGAAGACGGAACCTAAAATTGAATCAGCCTTCAAAGCCTCAGTCCATGGTAAGAAATCTTTGAGCACTTCTCCTAATATTGAGAAAGAAGAAGAGGATAAAGAACTAGAAGAAATCATTGCTATGATCGCTAAGAAAGAAAGGAAAGGAAATGGAAAATATGAAGGATAGTTACCATTCAAATGTTTTTCATGTAATAAAGTTGGTCATTTTGCATCCAAGTGTCCTACAAGAGTCAAGAATTTTGGAACAAATTACAAGCCTAAATATACAAAGGAATGCTACTATGTTGAAGATGGTGTGACTGATGATGATTCAAGAGAAGATGAAATTATATTCAATGCAATTGAGTATATTTAAAAAATGTTTGATGAAATGGACATTGAAGATGAAAAGAAAGCACAAGAATCAGCATTAGTTTCCCAAGTAGACATCAGAACAGACTAGATCATTGACAGCGAGTGTTCACATCACATGAGAGGAGACAAATATATATTTATATATCTGGATAAGTACAAAGGTGGCATGGTTAGATTTGCAGATAACACTCCTAAACCTATCATAGGTAGAGGAGCTATCACTCTAGATGGAAAGAACAAAATAGATGATGTTCTGTATGTTGATGGTTTACATCATAACTTACTGAGTTTTGGACAGTTGCTTGATAAATTATATCAGTTGGAATTCAAAAACAACAAGTGCATCATTAACAACAAAAAAGGAGACATGATTGCATCAGGTTCAAAGACTAAAGGTAATTTCTTTCAGCTCAACTCTGAAGTAAGTTGTTTTGTTACAAAAGTGGATGATAGTTGGTTATGGCACAAAATACTTTGTCATATCCATTTTGACAACATAGTAAAGATAAGAAATGTAAAGGCAGTAAGAGACCTTCCTATTATTGCAAGGCTAGTTGATACTATGTGCAGGGAAGGTGTGATGGGAAAGCATGTGAGGAACTCATTCAGAAGCAAACAGAACTCCACAAAGAACAAATTGGATCTAGTGCATACATACTTATGTGGACCTACTCAAACAAGATCATACTATGGTGAAAGGTATTTTATTTTGTTTGTTGATGATTTCTCCAGAATGATGTGGGTTGTGTTATTGAAAGATAAATATGAAGCTTTTGAGAAGTTCAAAATATTCAATGCTAAAGTTGAAAATGAGTCTGGATTAAAGATAAAGTGTCTAAGATCTGATAGAGGAGGAGAATTCACCTCTGACAAGTTTCATTAGTACTTCAAATAACATGGGATCAAAAGATAGCTAAGTGCACATAGAATCCCTCAGCAGAATGGAATTGCAGAAAGGAGAAACAAGATCATACTTGACATAGCATGCACTATCATGATTGAAGGAAAAGTTGCACACACCTATTGGAGAGAAGAAGTCAATACAACAGTCTATACTATCAATAGAATTCAACTAAGGCTAGGTGCAGACAAGACACCTTATGAACTTTGGTTTGGAAATGTGCCAAAATACTTTAGAATCTTTGGAAGCAAGTGTTACATCAAGAGAGATGATGGTGTTGGTAAGTTTGATGATAGAAGTGATGAAGGTATTTTTCTTGGTTACTCTACTAAAATAAAAGCTTACAGATGTTTTAATTTGAGGTTGAAGAAAATCATTGAAAGTGCACATGTGAAGATTGATGAGAAGTTCATGATTCAAGAGAGATACTATGATTATGCACCTATGATTGAAGATGAACCTAGACCTATCAGTAAAGAAATAGTTATTGAAGAAATGTTTGACTATATTGATGTATCATGCAATAACCCTGAACCAAGTGAAGAGGAATCACAGATTACAGATGAGAGTGTCACACCTAAAATTCCAAAATAGACATCTAGATACCATTAAAAATAAGATATCATTAGAGATCAGAGCAGTAAAGTTTTGACAAGATCTAAAGCAAAAGGTTTAACCGTTGATGAAGAGGTATGTTTACTTTCCCAAATTGAAACCTTAAGTATTGAAGATGCTTGTAATGATTCAGATTGGTAGAATACAATGCAAGAAGAATTAGATTGGATAATTAAGAATGACATATGGGAATTGGTCCCTAGACCTTGTGAAAAAATGTGATTGGAACTAAGTGGATATTCAGAAACAAAATGAATGAAGATGGTACAGTGGTAAGAAACAAAGAAAGACTAGTATGTAAAGGATATGTGCAGAGAGAAGGAATTGACTACTCTGATACATTTTCCCCTATGAGAAGACTGTAAGCTATTAAATTTTTTTTAGCTTATGCAACATTCAAGAACTTTAAGGTATATCAGATGGATGTCAAGTCAGCCTTTTTGAATGGTGACTTAAAGGAAGAAGTCTACATAGAACAACTTGAAGGATTTAATTTATCAGACAAACCAAACATGGTATACAAACTAAAGAAAGCCCTCTATGGACTTAAGCAAGCTCCTAGAGCATGGTATGAAAGACTGGATAGATACTTAACTAAGATTAGATTCAAGAAAGGAGTAGCAGGTTGTAACTTATTCATAAGAGAGACACCTGAAGGATTATTACTTGTTGCTATTTTTGTTGATGACATTATTTTTGGAGGTAATGACAAGCTTAGTGCAGACTTTGCTAAAGAGATGCAGAGTGAGTTTGAAATGAGCATGATTGGACCTATAAAATACTTTTTGGGATTAAATGTACTACAGACAGACAGAGGTATATTCATAAATCAGTTTAAGTATGTGAAGGAGATACTAAAGAAATTCAAGATGGAAGATTGCAAGCTAGTAAGCACCCCCATGGTAACATGAAGCAAGCTTTCTAAAGATGATGATTCTACAGAAGTTGACATAACACTATACAAGTCTATGATTGCAAAACTCATATATCTTACTCAATCTAGACCAGATATTTCTAATGCAGTTGGCATTGGTGGAAGATTTGCAGCTGAACCAAAACAAAATCACTTAATGGCAATAAAAAGAGTATTCAGATATTTAAAAGGGACTATAGACTATGGTTTATGGTATCCTAACTCATAAAATGTAGAAATTCATGTGTATACAGATACAGATTGGGCAGGTTGTGTTAATGACAGAAAGAGTACCTCAGGAGGAACAGTATTTCTTGGAAATAGGTTGGTTACATGGACAAGCAAGAAGCAAAACTATATTTCTCAGTCAACAACAGAAGCTGAGTATGTAGCAATAACATTAAATTGTTCCACAATTGTTTGGATCAAGCAGATGATTAAAGACTTTGGAATTTAGATTGATTATCCTATTGTTATTCATTGTGACAACACTAACACAATCAATATGTCAAAGAACCCTATGATGCATGCAAAGAAAAAAAACATAGAAATAAAATATCATTTTCTAAGAGAAAAAGTTGCAGGGAGAGAAGTGAAGTTGGATTTTGTGAGCACCAAAGAACAATTGGAAGACATATTTATGAAGCCTCTATCAAAAGATACTTTTGAGTATCTCAGGAAGAAGCTGGGATTAATTCCCTTTCCTGAGTCTGATTAGAATTTGCAGCAAGTGCATCAGTCCTTGGTGACTGATGATTGGTTGACTACTCTACTTTAGGAGTAGTACCTATGCTTATTTTTATTTGGAATTCTTTGCCATTGATGTCAAAAGGGGAGTATATAGTAAGGGGGAGCATATACTCTAGGGGAGTATATAGTCATGAAAAAACAAAAACACGGTAAAAAGAGATGCAACACTTAAGAGGAACTTTTGATGAGGATATTGAGAAGATTGTAAAAAGAAAGAAGATAATTTTGGATTGATGGTGTTTTTCATATCATATGTTGCCATCAATGTCAAAGGGGGAGATTGTTAGAGATTTTCCTTTGTGCAAATAGTTGACTGTATGTTTGTCATTGATGACAACATATAGTATACAACAATGTTTTGTATGTAATTATCAATATGGACATGTTGGAGCCTTGCACGGTTATTTGTATCTTGTAGACATATTTATTATGCTATGTTCATAGACGCAGATTCAGTTGTGGAGTTAAAATTGAGTTATGTTGTTCTGTTCACCAGCTACAGTTTTAGAAGATTGTTATTTAGAGCCGACAGTAATTTCATTGTTTCTTCAGTTGCGCCTATCTTTGGGATATGTGTGTTCAAATTCATGTTTAGTTATGAGTTAAGAATGTCTAATTAAGGGCGCTTAACATGTTTCATTTGAAGTGTGATGTTTGAGTTATTTTGGTGGAGCCGACTGTGTGAAGCGACGTGTCTACTCATTTTAAGTTGCGCGATTCTAATTTTGTTGCATGCATAGTTTATCCAACAAGAAGTTGTTAAAGAGTTTCCTACAACCGACGTAATAATATCTTTTGAGGAAGATACTTATAGTAGTTCATTTGTGATCGCCAAGTGTGAAAAAGAGAGAAGAAATATCGTGATAGTTATAGAGCAAAATGTCTGATGTATTGGAACATTAAAGCTACATCATTCATCAGTTAAAGATCTATGTGAAGAAGCAGAGAGAATATACAATTCACTAGAACTTATCAAGACAACAGGTCTACTTAAACAGTTCAATATCAGATATAGTGTATATTTGTTGTACAGAATGTTGCAGCCTTCATCATTCGAGCAGTGTGCTCTTGGACAGTGTGTCCTCACCCCTAACAGGGTTATTTGTAAAAGACTTCTAATAGGGTCCGACCTTTGACCAGGTCACTGTACTTATTGCATTGTAAACATAAACTCCTAACAGGGTTGTAAGATCTTCTAACAAGGATCATTATACACTAGTGCAGTTCTTTGTATGTGCTAATTCCCATCGGGGTTTTTACCTATTTTTGGTTTCCCCGTAACCAAAATTGTGGTGTTTTATTCTGTGTTATCTTGTTGAGTTTATGCCTAATATTAATCTGTACTTAATTGAATAAATAATTTAACATTGTAGATAACTGATTCATCCCCCCTCTCAGTTATCTCTTGGGACTATTCCTAACAGCTTTCTCCTCTCATTTTCTCCAAGACTTGAAGAAGTGAAATCTAAGTGTGAAGGACAAGCTAAGAAGCAATATTTGAAGCAAGCCAAGTAGCCATTGAAGCATTCATCTACTCTCAAGCATCCAAGCATTCAAGCATCCAATTCATCAAGGAGAGCCATTGGTAGTCATTGAAGGATTCAAAGCTCTATGGAGCTCTCTTTTTGAAGATTTCTCCATCCATATTCCTCCAAGCCTCTTCCTATTGCAAGATCCATTCAAGCTTGGTGTTGAAGATCTAAAAGCATTTGATTTGAGACATCCTACATTTGACATTCTACATTCTACATCCATTTGGTGCATACATACTTGTGGATCCACGTATTCAAATCCACCACAAGGGTTTATATACAAGCAATGTGAATTTGTTCATTTACTTTGTTTTATTTATTCAATTTCAATTATACTTTGAGGTTAATTCAAAAATTGGGGTTTGACCAAGGCAAACCCCTCCCCCCAACAAACAAATCCCTTTTCCTTGCAGATACAGGACAATAGATCGGAGTGCAGATTTGGATACCCTTTTCGGGAAACTTTCGGGATCCAAAAATAGATTTTCTATCAGAGACTTTTTAGGTTGATTCTTCCCTAGGTCAGAATTGGAGGTCGATTCTGCCCTAGGTCGGAATCGGAAATTCTAGGTCAATGGTGACATTGACTTGAGGGTCAAAATCGAACTATGTTAGAACGGAAAATGATTTATGGGTTTTGTTCGTCTCTGTGTTTCTATTCCAAATCCAGTCTCATATTTTCTAGAAACTCAACACAGGCATCATAAAAAGGGTATTTCCATATCTGCTATGATGTGAGGTGGGTATTTTGACTCCATTATTCTTTGCAAGTATTTCCAAGCTTTACACCCCTTATCATTACAATTAAATATAAGTGGTTAAATATGGCATAGGGACACTTTTATGAGCAAATCTCCATTGTTCTACACCCTATCCATATTTTATCCCTTACAGAAAGTTGTTGAAGCTTACAACAATGCTAGATCTGAAGAAGAAGACATTGAATGCTTGAATGCATGAGTGGCTGAGTGCTTGAATAAATTGATGGATGTAATTTTATGGTATGATGTCAAAATGAGGGGGCGCTTTCTTTTATACCTCTACCTAGCATTTCAAGGTTTAAATTTCAGAGCAAGTTGACATGGGCAAGCAGATTTCCTGCTCCCACAAGCTAAACGTTAAGTGACTTAAGTTTGGGCTTAAAAATTAGGAAGCGGGTCACCCAAGGCAACCTACTCCCTCCAATGAGGATCCAAATAGGGACTTGGGGTCCAAAATGCTAAGATGCAAAATTTAATGTGAAATCTAGCTATGATATTGGGATTGGGTATGGGAGGCAATACATGCTAAAATAAGACCTAAGTGAGCAAGAAATTTCATAAGGATGCAATTCATGATGGTACAATATCATGTCTTCCTCACGTATTCATAATAAAATAATACTTATTGATTGTGTATCTCTTACATGTAAAATTGATTGTATGTCCATAGACTCGTGTGAGTTGGCATGTGATAATGAGTACAATGATGACTATTTTTTATATTTTATGTTGAATCTATTAGGACTTATAATGTAGACATGTATTTAATACCCTCATGTACATGTGATGGTGATGCATCTTCTCCAATGACTACTTATACAATTTTACACAATATACTTTATGCATTAATATGGGAAAAAATGTAATAGTGGAAGTTACATACTCGTGTCATTTCCCATTTAATTTTATGTATTTTGGGATAGTGCATTAACACAATCACATGTAACTTGATTGAATTTGGGCATGTTCTTGTTGCTACCACCTATCCTCATATACATGTATTCCCATGCACTATGTATCTAATCCTAATCTACATATTTATTATACAATCTATGGTTATAAATTTAATCTAGACACAAACTCAATTATCCCATCATCCTTTGTCATTTTAAGGAGTGTAATATTAACCATGTGTTCATGGATCTTACCCATAAAATTTAAAATTTAAATAAGATATTAGTTAACTTCCACTCATTTAACTACATTCATTGTGAGTTGGAAATAACATCAATTGGTATATTATCCAAATAAAACCAAACCTGTAAAGGTGTTTCTAAATAGTACTAGTCTTTAGAAAAAAATAAAAAGATAAAGAAGATAGAAGAAAAATAGGCGCACCAAATAACACAAGTGTCCATAAATAGGAAGACCATATATGCATGGAAAAAGATAAATCTATGAATGCAAAAAGGATCCAAAAGCACATATTTAAACCTAGATAAAGTACAAGTCCTATATAGAATCCGAAATGTTATATTAAAAAAAATATCATTTACTAGATCCTTAAGAATCAAATTTAAAATCTACATAATAAGAATTGTACATCTTTGATCATCAAGCTAAATACTTTTATTTCTCATATTTACTTTATTATGATAAGAAATTTTTTGCAGTGACATCAAGGAGTCTCATACAACGACTATGTAAACATCAAGTTTTATCTTTTACCTTATATAATTTGACAATTATTTAAACACCAAATAATTAACATTTAATAATAAGAATATGTGAGATATTGGGACAAGGAAAAAAATGCTAGAAATTTGATTAAAACTACAAAAAAGTAATAGCAAAAATACTATTAAATGTAAATTGGTTATTTCATATGAACAATTTATTTTATTATGACAAATTAATTAAAAGTTTATAAATAACTTTATACTTTTAAAATTTTAAAAACTTATAAATATTTATAATTAAAAATCTTTAAAAAATTATTTAAATAAAATTTAATATGTTTTTATATAAATAAGATTAAAAAGTTTTTTTTAATAAAATAAATTTTTATTTTAATTGAAAGAAACTTTATTCATATGGCTTTGTCTATAGTCATTAAATAAAAAGAAAACACAAAATTCAACTTAAAAGATTAATTTAGTTGAGGAAATTTCATTCAATATAACATGGCGAATAAAATAAAAATAACTATTCAAATAAAAACAAAAAAAACAATACAAATAAAATAAAACTAATATATTTATATTTAGAAAAATCTTATGTAGAAGACTTTGAGAAATATTAAAATATATATTTATATTATTGTATTTATGATTTAAATGAAAGAAACACTTTGAAAATAATCTTTCAATTTTTCATATAATTTTCATAAAATTAAGTTATTAGTATACTTTACACTTAATATTTATATTTTCACGTCTTTAACTTTCATTCACTAATCTATTTTGTTTTTTTAGACTACACGCCCTCGAGTAACACATGGGTTGTGTGAAGACTTCAACGTCATGCCTACTATAAGAAACTCTTGCCAATCGAACTAGCCCCCAACCCAACTAATATGAATTAATTTATGCTTGCCTATACATTTTTATTAAATTAATAATACACATTAAAAAAAACTATTGACAAAAATGAATTATTAATAATAATGACCACCTTGAGTCTTCATTCATCACCCCTCATAATTAAAATCATGATTTCAAGAACTTTTGTTATTATAAAATATAAGATATTAAATATAAATAGGCCATACGAATACATGAGGGCGTTGATTACCTAGTTCGTTCACGGAACAAGAAGTGGGTATTTTAAAATGAAAGAGGTTGTTCGTTACACTAGAGAGCTATAATAGTAGCCACTTGCCTATGCACATGAGCCAATCCGATCCAGGCTATACAAATTTTAAAATTATGTTCTTACACTAGCTGATTCATCATTAATAGTATAAAAATAATATTAATAATAATAAAAATAAAGTACAGTTTCATTCTCAAATGGTTTTTGGTTAATCCGGGAATGTTCTCTCTTGTATAGGGAATACAGAATGAATAGATCACAATCAAAGGTATATGAATATACTTGCGGAATGTTGGCGTATAATAAAAACTAAAAACAATCGGGAGTTTAAGATTTTCTATTTGGAATTATACGCATTAAACCATTCTAACATCCCAAATAAAAAATTAAAAGATAAAAAAATCCCAAACACCTACCTAATACCCTATGGCAACTCCTTTAGCCGGTTCTTGGCAAATCGTGTGTTTATTTATTTATTTGAAGGGGAAAACGGAAGAAAAAGAATACTTCTAGAAGGAATTTGAACATGTCTACGGGAAGTTTCTTAGCTTTTTCGTGTGAAGTTTAATTTCATGTCATTGGATGGAATCGGTTTACGAGCCTTTATTTATTTATTTCAACGTATTAAATATTAAAAATGTGACATATAATTTATATAAAAGGTAGGGAAATGATGTATATTTTTAAAAGTTGATATGAAAATGAAAAAGATTAAATAAAAGAAATTAATTTGTTAAGATTATATTGATTCAAAATGGAGGAGATAATGATTCTAATCTTTATTAAATTATAGTGTGATAATTGTTACATTGTAAAATATTAGAATAAAATATTAGAATGTTAATAAATTAAGTTAACAAAATACAAATATCTATTATTCTACAAGCTAATGAAATTTAAGATTGTGAAATTTGGAGTCAGTTATTTTTCTTATTTCTACTTAGTAATCTATTGTTAAATATGAGGAGAGTAGGGTGCTTTACTTGTTAGAAGTCTATTGATGATTGTTTTATCCATCTTGATGTATGGGACAAATGCAATGATTGTGATCTCCCTCCTACCAGTACTACTCCTGTTGCTTAGCAATTTATTTTTAATTGAAAGTTTAGATTTACCTTGTTTTGTGTGTTTTCAGCTTTCATTTAGATTTGGTCTCACTTAGACTCCAAAGATGTTGACTTTTTACTACCCACCTTTGATATGAAAAGTGAATAATTACCTTTTTATACAATATACAACTTATTCATAAAAAAAAATCCATTTAAGTAAGAAAATAAACACAAAGAACAACCATTAAAAAAAAATTCTACAGCAAGAACAAGGGCCGAGCCAAAGAAGCTATAGCACGGCTAGTCCAAAACTATCATCACAAAGGAATGACAACCCAAATAAATAATTTACAAACTTACAATAATTATAATAGATATTGTTTTGAAATAAAAGATTGTTTCAAAACAACAACCCACCATATAATAGGACAAAGCAACTACACAAACCATAAAAAGAAGATTGTATTCACATGTAATCTTGTAGCATAGTGACTTGATCATAACTGGAGAAACCAGAGAAAACTTTTGTAGCAATTTCATTTAAAGAATCAAAGGGAATGAATAGCCTTAATCACACCAGCAAATCACTGGTACAAATCCAAGTCCAAATTTTTCCCTATATGCTTGAATTGAAACAATTGTAGCCATTGTAAGAGTCGATCTTGAACCAATCAACAAAGCTAAAAAAATGAGTTGAATCATTGGAGGGATTACAAAATTATAGTGGGAGAGATCATTAGGGAAATGGTGCTAACAAGTCCTAGGGGTGCTTAGAGATAATAGTAAGGCCTTAAAGTTCTAGAGTTGAATATGAATGTTACAAAGTGTGATAGCAAGATCAGAATTGAAGCCTATGAAGGAGTGGTAGCACCCATATGGGGACTTAAGCTGGAGAAAATCAGTTGGAACTCAATTGAGGTAGGGTAATGAATGTTGGAAAATAAGGCTAGACATCTAAAGTTTCAAAGATTCTTAAGAACACTTATATGCACGGGTCTAAGTAATTATATTATGAGTTTTAGAGGACCTCATGATAGTAGCTTTCCACAACCATTTAAAGGTAAAAAGAGTAGGGAGAGAAAAGAAAAGAGAAATCCATAATTGTTTGGAGTGGTAGCAATATAAAAACATGTTTAATGGACTCGATTTGGGTACATAATAGAGAAGATGGAAAGGGATATATGAAGGTGAGGTGGCTACAAATGGGGAGTTTCACATGAAGGGTCCTCCCAGGTAAAAGTTGGGCTTGCGCATCGACCTTCGATTTCCAAATTTGTTGACAAAGCTTATTCCATAAATACCTTGACTCAAATACCATTTCCCAATTGATTTTAAGTGGGGAGAGGTGGTGAGAGGTTGTATAAGTTGTCTATAAATGGTCTTGAGATAAAAGTAACAAAGGCTATGCCTAGAAGTACATCTCTAATAACAACAAAAGTTGTCATAACTAAGGATGGAAATAAGACTTGTTAGAGTTTTAGGTGACTCTACAACACCCCCAAGATTAAATAAAAGATGAAGATAACTTCCACAATAGAATGGAAAGACAATTGCAACAAGATGCAAGAATGATATTATTGTGAATGGACATAATGAAAATGTACATAATATGCCTACTTATATACGCAAGGCAATAAGAGACTATGATAAGAAGATACAGTATCACCCATACAAGGTGGAATCATATGCCCACAAAAGGTGGATCATCCTCCATTATGCAATGAAGTATGTGCAACATGTGGAGGATGATAATGTGAAGAACACTAAAGGTGGATCTCAAACATAAAATGGAATGTGATAATAACTATCACCACCTAAAGTAAAATTTCTCCTACACCATATGAAACTATAGGTGCAAAATCCTTGGTGTCTCATATGAAAACTACTATGCAATGCATTATCCTAAGTAAGATTAATTAAAGTGTAATTAGAAAGATTTAATTACACCAACAAGACTAAATAGATGCTAGGATACAAGTTGATGAATACCCTTTATTCTTTTTTTATCAAATGAGGTTGAGTTATATTCAAGCTTAAGAAGCTTCAATGTTTCTATTTGAAGCTTGTGGGGTCCCAAAGGTCTTTGAAATTTTGGATTCCTTTTTCAATGTGTCTTTAACCATTGATTTGTTGGATAAGTCCCAAGGGCTTATTTTCAATTTGATTTAGTCAATTCAAATAGATGGAAGGCCTTGCAAAACTCAAGCCATGTATGAGATATTGGTCATGCCAAACAAGATTTATAGATTTTGTTCTCTAGATAGTGTTAAAAGGGGTAGAACCAAGGGTTTAAAAATGGGGTCATAAGTATTTTATCTTTCTATTTGACTAATTTCCAAGGGCCTCTTTTTGTATAAGTATATATCTGGCATCTAACCAATTGCTTCTATGGTGAGTTTCCTTCGATTGCTCTCACCAACCAATTACAAGTGATGCAAATCCCTTGCATGAAAGGGTCTATGATACCCAACTCGCCTTTATATTTTGATTGAATACAATGTTGTTATGAGGTGAAATGAGAACCTTTAATATTATCTTATTTGGCACAAACAAAGTATTTTAATAGATGGGTAATTTGATTATAATAAGTATTGGAAGTGAGATAAGAAGATGGAATATAGACGTGGCTAGCAAGAAGAATCTTTTTGGCCACCTAGATATGTCTTACCAATGAAAGAAAGTGGTTAGACTAGTGTAAAAATAAATTCTCTTTTTATTCATGAATAAACTCCACATATCCTTAAGGGACACTCTAATGCTAAAGGGGATTACTGAGTATCTTTTGATACAACCATGTTTAATTTCTCTCTAATCCTTAGAAATTCAAGGAGTAGAAGAAGACCAAGTAATGAGGTATTCAATATTGTTCATAGCCAATTTGGAACCTGATACTATAAAAAATAGGTTTAGTACATGCCCAAAGTATTAGTTACTTCTGAAGATGAGTTTTGAATGAGCAACATATATTAATCAATAAAGTGTGCATTAAGAGTAATGGATCCTCCTAGAAAGTGGATACCTTTGATGATATTGGTGGATAATGCATTTTGAAAAGGCTATCCTAAGGCATCTGCAATAAGGACATAAGAAAGAGGATCAAGAGGGAAACCTTGGTGTATGGACTTTTGTAAAGGAAATTGAGGGGAGATAGATCCATTAACCACAACTTTGGCATCAATATCTATAAAAATAATTTTGACACATGTTTGCAAATCATTGGACCAATACCCAACCACTTAAGCATATTTAGAATGGAATTTCAATGAATACAATCATAGGCCTTGTAAAAATATGATTTTATAATAAAATCATCTTGAGCTATTTGGTATGTCCATTTGGAAAGCTTTGAGCATTTGGAAAGCTTTAATATGCTAGTGACCCAGTTGACCTCAATAGGGGTGTCAATGTATGAAGAAGAAATGTGCCAAATCTTGCTATGTTAGTTGTTAGGCTCATGTGACAACCTTGTCACGACTATATGGATAACTTTAGTTGTCTTGAAGATGGAGAATTTTGTTGGTTCTCTACTTTCTGAGAAGACAAGAAGGAAGGTCTCTAAGAATGCCAAAGAGGCTTTGAGTGTTCATGGAAGATCAAGAGAAAGAGGCAAGAACAAAAAGAAGCATGTCCATCCTAAGTCCAAGAATAAGGGGAGATCTAAGTCCCTTGATAATTCCAAGGAAATATGTTGGAACTCTGGAAAACCTAAACACTTCTGAAAGGACCGTAAAGAAGACAAGAAGAAGAAGAAGAAGAAGAAGAAGAAGCAAGATTCTGATTTTGAGTATGAGAAGGAAGATGGAGATGCTTTTATTGCAGCCTTGGCCACTCATGCAGATGAAAATGCATGGTTGATAGACTCGGGTGCATCTTTCCACATGACTCCTAATAAAAATTGGTTTAGTAAGTATGAAATTTTTTATTGTGGTAAGGTGTATTTGGGTGATAACTCTTTTCTTGATATTGTTGGTCGTGGAAGTGTTCATTTGAAATTTTTTGATGGTAGAGTTAGATGATTTGATGGTGTCTTGCATATCCTGAGACTAGCAAGAAATTTTTTATCTGTTACCAAACTAATAGATGCGGGTGTGCATGTAGAGTTCTCTAAAGCAGGTGTAAAAATGGTGAGAGTATTGGAATAATAGAAAGGTGTGTACTAAGAGGGGAGGGGTGAATAAGTACCCTTAAAATTTTTTCAAACAAATCTTTGTAATCATATACTATTATAACCAACTGAGTAGATTGCATTCACCAAACATGTAATGTGATTGCTGAAATGTAAATGTATGTAATCAAAACAATAAACATTCATAAAACTTAAGTACAAATGACATATGTATTTTGGTATCACAGAAGACCCCTATTAGAAGGTAAAAACTACAGTGGGAATGAGACCCATAAAGATTCACTACTATAGTAATAAAGTAGCCTGTTAGAGCTTACAAAGATTTGATCACTTCTGGTGACCTTACCTTATTAGGAGTAACAATAAGATCGATTAGATCTACCTCATGTGATAATTTCGCAACACAAAGTATGTGTGCACTCTGTTAGGATATTTAAGCAAAGACGGTTAAGTCTACTGTGTTAAGAGATTTAGGGGTCTATTACAATTTTTAGAGAGTAACAGAAGTGTGATCTAAACAAATACAATCTAAATATTGTGGATAACATATCCTTTAAATGCAATAAAATTATCACCTTGTTGTGAGTGATAATACCTTTTGTACTGCTCGGTAGCCTTGTCCTTGTTCTAAAAACTAAATGCTTGAATGTAGTCCTTGTTCTAAAACCCTTGTCTGGTCTTCTTATGTCCTTAGTGTGGAGGCTACTTGATCATAATTCGATCTTTATTACATTACAAAATGACATCTTAACCTTACATATATCAAACCTCTGACCTAATTAGGGTTTTACAATATCTTAGAAAACCTAAGATCAATGGTGTACACAATTTACCTTGATCATCTATGCATAGGAGATACAAACAATTAATGAGTGCATGTGTAATTAATGTCCTCCTCGATCATTGTAAATCGTTATCCAGCTTGAAAAAAAGTTGCTACCTAGATTGATGTGCCAATTCAAACTTTTATGTAACCGCTGGTTTACTTGGTAAATACTATCTCTCGGTGTACCTTGATGTAGCTCGGTGCTCGATGTATACTGCTGCCCGGTAAGTCTATTTCTCGTTGATCACTATACTCAATTAACTTTGCACTTGATCACTGCACTCGGTTAACTCCGAACTCAGTGATCATACTAACTAGTCTATCTTTGACTCTGTTACCGACTGGAAATTTGTATACTTGAATACTAATGACAACCTTCAAAACTCATATTGAGTAACAAAGAGGTGTTATGGTAATAGTAACAGGAAGAAGATTGGGTACATTGTACCAGCTTGATGCATGCACAGTTGAGTGGAATAGTACTTCTGATAAGATTGTGACAAAGACTACTCTATTGGAAAAGGAGATGGTTTCTCTTTTAGCAGATGGTCATGGTTATTGGGTACCCAAGGGTGCTCTATCTAGTGAATCAATTTTTCTTAAAGAGAAGACAATGTAACAACACCAAAGACTCGGCCACATAAGTGAAAAGGGTTTACGGATCTTGAAAAATAAGAACCTTGTTGATGGGTTGAATGATTGCAATATTGAATTTAATTTTTGCGAGCATTGCATTTATGGAAAACAAAACCGCATTTAGTTTTACTCGAGTTCTCATAAGTATTCATGTATTTTGGATCTAATCCATTCGGATGTATTTAGTCTAGCTAATGTTCCTTCTATTGATAAATCAATTTATTATGCTTCTTTCATTGAAAATTTTAGTAGAAGAACATGGGTTTATTTTCTTAAGAGTAAAGCTAAAGTTTTCAGTCATTTCAGAGAATTTAAAGCAATGGTTGAGTTGCAGAATGGAAAGAGGATAAAATGTTTAAGGACAAATAATGAAGGTGAATATTTCTCCAATGATTTTGACACATTTTGTAAATATTGTGGTATTAAGAGACAAAAGACAACTCTATATTCTCCACAGCTGAATGGAGTTGCAAAAAGAATGAACAAGACCTTGATGGATAAGGCTACCTGAGTATAATGAGTTGTTTTGGACTAGAACAAAATTTCTAGGTTGAAGCTATAGCCACTACCCACTACCTAATAAATAGGTCTCATACATCAACTCTTGTTGATAAGATGCCAATGGAAGCATGGTCATACCACATGCCTTCACTTAGACATTTGAGAGTTTTTGGTTGTGAGGCATATGCTCATGTGCCAAAGGAGAAGTGAAAATTTTTGGATAAAAAAGTTGTTAAATGTATATTCATTGGATATATTTATAATGTGAAATGATAAAATCTTTTGGGTCCTATTGTACAAAGGTATTTTATTCCAGAAGTGTTATATTTAGAGAAACTAAACATTCTTCTTTTTCAGTGCAGCCAAAACAAATAGAAGAAAAGAAAGATGTGATTCAACTACCTGTTACATCGAAGAAAGTTGAATCGAGGCCCCTAGAAAGACTTGAAGTTGAGGAGAGATCTACAAACTCTAAATCATCAGAGGAAGAAGAGGAACCTGAACCTGAGCTTGTTCAAAGGTCTACTAGACAAATGAAACCACCTAAAAGGTATGGATATTCTCCTGATGATTGGAGATGCGCATTTTCTTTGAATGATAATATTGATGAATTGAGATCTATAGAAGAGGCTCTTAGTATGAGTGATTCAGAGTCCTGTAAAATGACCATCAATGAAGAGATGGAACCTAGATTAAAATGAATGATACATGGGATCTTGTACCATTTCCTGAAGGAAGGAAGCCTATTTCTTTTAAATGGGTGTTCAAAAGGAAGATAGGTTCAGATGGAAACATTTAGCAGTACAAAGCGTGATAAGTTGAAAAGGTTACTCGCAGGTTTAGGGAGTAGACTATGGTGCAATTTTCCTCCTGTAGCCAAAATGACATCCATTCCTTTTTTTATTTCTATTGTTGCAGCTTATGATCTAGAGATTGATCAAATGGATGTGAAGACAACTTTCCTTCATGGATATTTGGAGGAAGAAATTTATATGACATAGCCAAAGCACTATGTGGTGAAAGGTAAAAGTCATTTGGTTTATAAGTTGAAGAAATCATTGTATGGTTTAAAACAAATTCCTAGGACATGGTACCATAAATTTGATACATATGTGTTGAGTTTAGGATTTTTGTGATCTAAATCTAATCACTATATATATTTCAAATTTGATGGTGATCATTTCTTGGTTATTGCCTTTTATGTTGATGACATGTTGTTTATTGGGAAAGGAAAATGTTAGATTGCAGAGTTAAAATCTCAGCTCTCAACAAATTTTGAAATTAAAGATCTTGGTGCAATAAGGTGCATTCTAGGAATGAAGATTATAAGAGATAGACAAAACAAAAAGCTTTGGCTAGGCCAAAGTAAGTATGTTGCTACTATACTGAGAAGATTCAATATGCAGGATTCCAAACCATTGTGTGTTCTTGTTACAATGGGAATGAATATTTCTAGTTCACAATGTCCTACATCCCCATTAGAGATGGAAGAAATGAGTCGAGTACCGTACCAGAGTGTTGTTGGAAGTTTGATGTATGCTATTGTCTGTACAAGACCAGACATTGCCTAAGTAGTGAGAGTACTTTCCCATTACATGTCTAATCCAGGAAGAGCCCATGGGGATGTAGTAAAAAATGTTTTCAGATACTTGCGGAGTACCTTAGAGTAACCTATATGTTTTCATGGAACATGAAACAAGAATTCCTTGGATATTTTAGGATATGTAGATTCAAACTAGGCTGGTGATTTTGGTAAAAGAAGATAAACCAGTGCATATGTGTTTACATTATTTGGTGGTGCAATCAGTTAGATGAGAAAGTGACAAGCTATGGACTCTTTGTCCACTACAATGGCAGATTATATGGAAGCTACTCATGTCGACAAGGAATCCATTTGGCTCAAGAGATTGTGTTTAGATATAGAGTTCAAACATGTTGCAGTGAAAACTTATAGTGACAATAAAAGTGCAATTTTCCTAGTGAATAACCTAATATTTAATGTCAGGACCAAGCACATTGATGTACAGTATCATTTTTTAAGAGATATGGTTGAGGATGGGAAGGTAAAGCTAGAGAAGGTAGAAAATTTGGTGAATGTTGTTAATTCATTAAGACCGTGAGCACAGAGATGTTCAGATGGTTTTTAAATTCTATGGGCCTCTTGGCCCCTAGCAGTAAGTCCATGATATTATGGATCCCATGACTCTTGCAAGGTATTTGACAAGTGGGAGAATGTTGAGAAACATGTGTCTCAACATTACAATTTTTTTCAGATAGTTACAAAAATGTAGTTGGGAGCTTTCTACATGTCGGTGTCTTAGAAAAGGGAAAATTATTTGTCAAAGGATTCCCTATCCATATTATAATATAGGAGGGCCATTTTTAGATTGTATGACATGCTTCATGACAACTCAGAGGGTCAAAAATAGGGGATAAGATTTTGGACATGAGAGACTATTTTTAACTAGATTCTATCTTATTTTGGGAAACACATGTCAAGAATGGGCAACACATTTAAAGGAGGTTTTTCTCATGGTTTATAAACCACTAATGGTTTCCTTGTTGTGAGAATCCTATAAAATGAGGGCTTGAGGAGGAGTTTTATCATTGAGTTTTGTTTGCAAGATCGGGTGCTAGAAGGCTGCTAGTGAAGTTCCTCCAATCTTGAGTTGAGGTGATACTCTTGTAAGAAATTGCATTGCAAGTGTTTTCTAACTTTTTGTTGATTTGATAATACATTATGTAGGTTTTAGAGTGTGGTTTTTTTTTTATTATTATTATCCCGTGAAGTTTTTCCCAATGATAATCACTTTGTTATTTGTTCATTGTTATTTTGTTTATGGTCTTATTTGTTTCTTAAAATCTCTATAATACTTATATTGAAATTTGCATCATATGTTGACATAACTGATGTAGAGAAATGAAGTGAAGGAAGTGGTTGATTATATGTGTAAGGTAAAGTGGTTTTGATCATGATTTGATGATGAGATGCGACAGGTATCGTTGAGCAATGATTAGTTATGGTATTGTCATTGATGTCAACTATTAACTTTATGAGTTGCTGATGATGATCATGGAATACATCATGCTTATAAACATATGTTAAGGTGTTTTTCTACAGATGTGTTTGGAAACATGTTCGGATACTACATGTAAAATCTTAACTTGTTGCGATGACTAGTGAGACAAATTTAGTGAAGTGAACTAGAGATAGTGTAATTGTTTAGACAACAATTAACAAGAATAAGATGATTCTATCATTATGATTATGTGTTTGATTTTTTTTGTGTTTGGTTATTTTCTGGAGGTTACCTGAAGCTGCTAGATGCTAATCCTACAACCACAATTCATTTGGAGAAAAGATATGAGAAATCTCAAAGCATGAACAGTGACATTTGAAAAGTGTTAAGTTTCTAAACGGCTAACGATTTGATTGGTATCAGTGATTTCAATTGCTTCTATAGTCAAATATTATTGGTCATAATTCATTGGAGAATGTGCATGAACAATTGGAAACATTTGTTTAATGGTTATATCATTGAGATGAGTGTGTAAAGATAATTTAAGCAATCTGATTGGTCAAGATAGAAAATACTTGATGAAATAATTGAATTTCTTGATTAAATCTGAAAATGGAAAGGCACGGTCAGTAAATTTCAAATTGGACATAGAGATATGTGATATGTATAGGATTTGACAAACGTCAAATCTTCCCAAGAAACCTGCATGCAAACACTGCTACAAGAAAGAAGAAGACAGAAGAGAGAAGTACTTCAGAAAGCTATGGCGGCCAAAATG
>MU225891.1:1907580-1927163 GCA_018584345.1 Thuja plicata
TTTTTCATGCTTGCAGTAGATTAGATGAATGAATGGTAAATAAGTACAGAAATGTTTTAAAGTTTGCAGAGTTACTGATTCACCCCTCCCCTCTCAGTAACTTGGTTAATCCTGAATATTTCCAACAGAAGAGTACAAATTTGTGGGTGTCATCCCCACCGTGGTTTTTCCCTAATTTGGGTTTCTAGGATACGAAAAATCTTGTGTCTTTGCGTTGGATGTTTTGTGGTTGCACATTTACATTTTACTGTGGAGTTGTTTCTTTGGTAGATAAGTGAAAAGTGTTTAAATGTTGAAATTAGTAGATTCCTGATTCACCCATCCCCTCTCAGTAATCTCATTATAGTAAGGTTAACAATTGGTATTAGAGCTCTGGTCCTTGGAGAAGAAATTTAACATCTTGAAGGAAAGATCCTGACAAGATGATGAGAAAGAAAGGTTCTAAGATCAACAAGGATAGTTACACACTATGGTGTGGGAGGATGAATTTGTACCTGAAAGGAAGGGGTGACCAGTACTGGGATCATGTGACTACAAGATGTGTTCTACCTATTGGAACCTTGTCTGCTAATAAGTTGAAGACAAAACAAGAGAACATTACAACTATGGAAGCAATAGCAAGTACCTTATCAGATGTAGAATTTATCAATGTGCAAGATCTTGACATTGCTTATGATATGTGGGAGAAGCTGCAAACAATATATGGAGGAGATTCACATGTGAAAATAGCTAAGGTAGAAAAATTAAAAGGAAAATTTGATTACATGAGGATGACTGAAGGAGAGAACATTGAGCATTACAATCAGAGAATCAAGGAGGTAGTGAATATAATCAGAGGAGCTGGTGGAGCCATCACTGAAGATGATGTGGTGAGGAAAATACTGAGAACTTTATTTCCACATTATGTAATTAGAGTTTCTTCTATACAAGAAGTAAGGTCTTTAGGAACTATACCGATTATTATTGATTCTTTGGTTGGAAATTCATCTGCCTTTGAATTGAGCAATTATGATAATAGCATGCCTAGAAATGATGAAATATTTAATGCCCATCTAGACTCTAGAAGGAATACTGAACCTAATAGTCAAAATGCTTTAGTATCTTATGGAAGTAATATTGATGATATCATATCTAAGGAAAAAGAACAAGTAGAATTGGAAGCTTTGTTTTCCAGAAGGTTACCTAGAGGTAAGGGAAAGTATAAAGGAAAATTACCCTTGAAACTTTGCATGTAGTAATATTGGACATGTTGTATATAGGTTCCCTGAGAACAATAAGACATAAAAGAACAAGAGATACAAGGATTGAGGAAAGAAAGCATATTATCTAGCCGAGGAAGGTGTTACAGATGATGAATCAAATAATGATGGTGTTGAGGAGATTGTCTTTTTTGCTGTGAAGGAAGATAAGATAAAAGGTAGTGAGACTCCATTGATATCAACTATGAACAAGAGTGAGAAGTGGATTCTTGATAGTGGTTGCACACATCACATGACCAGTGACAAGAGTAAATTCATTGAGCTTGAAGAATTTGATGGAGGATCAATTAAGTTTGGTAATGACATCCCATGTATGGTAAATGGTAAAGGAACTATAGCATTGCATGATAATATAAACTACATGATGAAGTCTATTGGGTATCAGGACTGAACTACAACCTGTTGAGTGTTTCTCAACTAAATCAGAAAGGATTTTTTCTCAAATTCAGTGAAGGAATATGAAAGATAAAGAACAAAAAAGGAAAGTTGATTTCTACTGGAGGATTGACAAAAGGTAACTTATTCTACTTAAATCCACCTGTTAAGAAATTCTTGATTGGAAATGTAGAAGACAGTTGGTTGTGGCATAAGAAGTTTTGTCATGTTAATTTTGACAACCTGATCAAAGTCAGTAAAAAGAAGGTTGTTAGAGGTCTACCCTATCTTGTGAAACCTAATAATGTTGTTTGTAAGGATTATGAATTTGGTAAGCTTACTAGTTCTACATTCAATAGTAAAGGCTACACATCTGAGAATATACTTGATTTGGTGCATACTGATTTATGTGGTCCTATGAGAACTCAAATTTTTAATGGAGATAAGTACTTTATGTTGTTCGTTGATGACTATTTAAGGATGATGTGGACTATGTTTCTTTAAAGAGAAATCATAAGCTTTTCATATGTTCAAGATTTATAAAGCAAGAGTGGAAAAGGAAACTGGTAGGAGCTTAAAATGCTTAAGGTCAGATAGAGGTGGAGAATTTACATTACATTAATTTATTGCCCATTGTGAAGAAGAAGGGATTAAGAGATAAATGTATGCTCCTAGGGTACCACAACAGAATGGAATAACTAACAGAGGAAATAGGTTAGTGGTTGAATGTTCTAGGACTTTGATAATGCAAAAGGGTGTTGCACAATTTTTTTGGAGAGAAGCTAAACTAGCACTTTCGTATACACTTTGAATAGAGTTTTGATCAAGAAAAGAACATGAAAGACACCTTATGAACTGTGGTATTGACACACTCCTAATGTAAGTTATTTCAAAATCTTTGGTAGTAGATGCTTTATTAAGAAGGATGAAAACATAGGAAAGTTTGAAGCTAAAAGTGATGAAGGAATATTTTTGGGGTATTCATCTAAGAGTAAAGCCTACAAGTGTTTAAACAAATAGACAAATAAGATCATTGAGAGTGATAATGTAAAAGTGGATAATTTTTTCGATGAAAATAATGAAGCAAGCAAGACGAAGCTTGAATATTACAATGAATAACATATATGCAACCGGTGATGGAAGATGAACCTACTGAACAGAATGAACAAAGACAAGAGGAACAAGCAAAGGATGATACACCTGTTTGGAATGAAGCTAAGGAATAGAGATATGAGCTTTCCTTACCTAGGTATGTTTAGTTAAATCACTCTTTTGAGAAAATAATTGGAGATAAAAATGCTAGAGTATTAGCTAGAAGGAAAGCTAGAGAGAGTATCCGCTTACTCTCTAAGTTTGAGCCTAGAACTGCTAAGGATGCATTGAAAGATGATGTTTGGTTGAATGCAATAAGAGAAGAGATAGAACAGACAATGAAGAATGAAACTTGGACTCTAGTACCCCGACTGGTAGATAAGAATGTGATTGGAAGTAAATGGGTATTTAGAAATAAAATGGATGAAACATGAGAAGTGGTGAGAAGCAAGGTAAGACTTATTTGCAAATGATATGCACAAGAGGAAGGATTGGATTATGATGAGACCTTTGCACCTGTTGCTATATTAGAAGGAGTAAGGATAGTACTTGCTTATGCATATTACAAGCAATTCAAGGTTTAATAAATGGATGTGAAATTTTCTTTTCTGAATGGTATACTAGAAGAGAAGGTTTATATTGAACAACCTAATGGTTTTGAGAAGAATGATGGACAAGATTTAGTTTGCAAACTGAAGAAGGCACTGTATGGACTGAAATAAGCACCTAGAGAATGATATGAGAGTCTGAACTCATATCTTATAAAGATTGGATTTCTTAGAACAAGTGACAACAACAATGTTTATCTAAAAGTTGAGGAAGAAAACAAGTTACTACTTGCTGAAATATTTTTTGATGATATAATATTTGGAGGTAATGCTGACCTAAGTAGAGAATTTGATGAACAAATGAGAAAGGAATTTGAAATGTCAATGATAGGTGAGATCAAATATTTCACTGGCTTGCAAGTCTCACAACTTGGTAGCGATATCTACATCAATCAGTCTAAATACATCAAAGAGATATTGAAGATCTTTGGACTTGAGGAATCAAAACTTGTTGGAAACCCTATGGTTACAGGTTGCAAACTATCTAAGGACAGTGAATTTGATCAAGTTGATCAGAATATGTACCGATCTATGATTGGAAAGAAACAATATGTTGTGCATAGTACATTGGATATTGCACAAGAAGTTGGTTTGGTTGCAAGATTTTTAGAAAATCCTAAGGATACACACTTAACTGCAATAAAGAGGATATTCAGATATTTAAGAGGGACAAAAAATTATAGACTTTGGTATGGTTACAAAGGAAATTTTTCACTAAGTGTTTATACTGATGCTGACTCGGCTGGAAATGTGGATGACAGGAAAAGTACAAGCGGTGGAGCATTTTCTTGGGTGAAAGACTTGTTTCTTGGACAAGTAAGAAGCATAACCATATTTCACAATCTACTGCTAAAGCTGAATATGTTGTTGCTGCCATCAATTGCACTTAGGTGGTATGGATTGAGCAACTACTTGAAGGTATACAAGAAAATGTGACTGAACCTATTGTTATTCACTATGATAATACTAGTGCTATAAACATTTCTAAGAATCCAGTGATGCACTCTAAGACTAAACATATTGCTAAAAAGTATCATTTTCTTAGAGAACACGTTCATGAGAAGGATATAAGGTTGGAATACATTCCAACCGTGGAACAAATTGCTGATATCTTTACTAAGCCTCTACCTAAGGATAGGTTTGAACACTTGAGAAGTAAGTTAGGGGTCACTCCCCTATCTACACTTAACTGAGACAATGTTGTACTGCATCAATCCTGGAACTTTACTAAACTGTATCTTAACTTGGATTGATGTATCAGTGAAAACTCCTAGAGTAGGAGTAGTTAAGTTGTAAGATGATGTTGAACTAGAAATCAGAGAGGAGATGTTGTTTTTTTGGAAACTTTGGCATTTTTGTCAAAGGGGGAGAATGTACCATCAACAATTTGGTACATGTGTTTGGCACATTCAGAGAGCAATGAGATGAATGTAGTTTACATATTAGGGGGAGATACTATACAGATTGGACTCTACAAGGCTAATGATGCGAAGCTAAGAAGTTGAAGATGGAGCTGAACCTGAAGACTATGGATGTGATCAGTTGGTTAGTTAGATTGCTTTGGGACACACAGGTAAAGATACAAAGAGGCATATGTTGATGTGTTGCGTTGTCATCCATGCCAAAGGAGGAGATTGTTGACATAAATGATGCAGAGAAATGAAGTGAAGGAAGTGGTTGATCATATGTGTAAGGTAAAGTGGTTTAGATCATGATTTAATGATGAGACATGACAAGTATGGTCGAAGAATGATCAATTATGGTATTTTCATTGATGTCAACTATTAACTTTATGAGTTGTTGATGATGATGATCGTGGAATACATCATGCTTATAGACATATGTTAAGGTGTTGTTCTACAAATGTGTTTGGAAACATGTTAAGGTGTTGTTCTACAGATGTGGTTGGAAACATGTTCTCCACATCCTTAATTTGGTTGAACTAATTGACCCAAATTGTTAATTGACCTTTTTCTCTCATCTTGAAGCTTCATGGTTTGCAACTCTTTCATAAAGGTACGCGTGCTTTTACTAATCTTTGGGACTTCACTGACTTCTCAATGAAAAATTGATACTATTGCGATTATATATTTCATCTTGTTGTAATAGTTTGTCCCTTTTTCGTAAAGATTTAAATCTTTTTCACTTAATTACAATAGAACATTCCTAGTAATAACATATTTATTACAATTTATCTCAAAATATAATGTTCTTCTTCTTTATTTTGACTATCTCAATTTGTTTGCTACTACAACTAACTTTATCCATATTCTATTATGTAATTATTTGTTCTCCTTAATATAACTTATTTATTATACTCAATGAAACATTTGATGTTATAAAACTTTATTCTCTATATTAGTATAGTATTACATGCTGATAACACATTTAATACATCTTATATAACACATTTAAAAGAATTTAAAAAAACAATCAATTACAAGATAGGGAAGATGCATGCCCTCAATGATATCTTATAAAAATCACAACTCTACACTCCATGTGCCTACTAGCATGCTCATTTTTTATCACTTATTCAGTGGATAAAGAAATAGGGAAGATGCATTATTCCCCCATGAAGCTCCACATAACGGGGAACTCCCAAGTGGGTTTCATAGAAATCAATGGATGAGTAGGAAATGAAAACAAGGTACTCTTGTGCTAGCTTCTAGATAGAAGGAAACAAAAGGGGGGTGGGAGTGAGGGATACATATATAAATGAATATATGGTGGTCAGTCTACATCGAGGGGCGTGCAATAGTTGGGTGACGTGTAGAGCGCACACCCAAGGGGTTGCATGGATTTAAAGTATAAAAATATTGAATGTAGTTTTCAGTCGCTTTTATTATTCTTTTACGAGGGCAAATATTATAGGGTTGGGAAAAGGTAGGGAACAAAGGATGGGTAAGCATTGGCCACATTGTGTGGCTCACAAGGCAGAGAGAGAGAGAGAGAGGAGACTGACTAGTTGTAGTAGCACGTGCATGCACGAAGTGTGTGAGGACCAGTTTGCACACTCTACCCAATGCAAATTATCTCTCCCCTCTCTCTTCTTCCTCTTCCCTTCTCTTCCCACGCTTTCCCATACATTTAGTTGCAGGCACGACCGCTTAAAATCCAACTTCTTAAATGCTTAACCGCCCCGGAGTATAAGCCAAGGTAACTAAATAGTCGTAAGGTATTTGATGCTTAATCATTCGCCTCGCATACCAAAGCCTTGTGTGTAATAATTTGTGTTAATAGTTTAATGTAAAGTTTTGCAAAGCCCACACGGAGTATAGTTGAGTCAGTTGCATTCACTCATGTTGTACCCGCGTAGAGCACCATATCTTTAGAGATCTTGTCCCCCCTCAATCATTTTTTTAATATTTCGACCCCCCCCGGTGGATCCCCACCCGCGGGGGAGTGGGCCCCGCGCAACCGAATACGGACGCAGTCGATGTGAGGGAGACACGTGGTCGGTGTGGGCCAGCTCAGCAGCCAGCACGGACGCGCAGGATGCGCCTCCGGATGAGCGAAACCCTAATCTGAAACGAAACGTCTTCGCTGACGTTGACTCTGAGCCCTTTACATTGACTCCCAAATAGTGGTCCTGTCCTGCCACGTCACACCCCCTGATGTCCCTAATGTCGTTGTTATTGGAGCGCGGACGGTGTAGCACTATAATATAATATAATATATCCGTTTGGATTGGAAGACATGATGACGATGATGAGCAAGTTTGAATTGAATTTAGGTTTAAATTGATCGAGCGTAGCTGATTGCGCCTTCTTCTCAAATCTGCCCCGCCCTGCCCTGCCCTGCCCTGCCCTGCCCGTGTTGTTGTCATTTAATTCTTTCTTTTCTGTATGCTAATAAATCTGATGGGCTTTAGTTTAATTTGCGTGAGACGCCTTGGCTCACAAGGTAATTGAGGTGAGGTAGTAGGAGTATAGCATCATCTCTTGTTGTACGTACGTATGAGATGGGGAAGGGGGAGGGCAGTTGAAAGGTTCTTTGTCGCATAGCTTTGAGCTCTTACCCAGCCACCATTTCACGTGTGGAATCTTTTCTTTTTCCTTGGGCTTTTATGAAGGCATGCTGCGGCGTCTTCTTACTTTCTTCTTCCTTCCTCCTCTTCCCTCTTCCCTCTTCAACGAGTGGTGGATTTGGGCGGTGCCTTCATGTGACTGACGGTTCTACAACTCTTATTCATTGCATGCATTTCTTCTTGACCAGATTCACACATCTCACCACTATAATTGGCCTTCTGAATATGTCTACAAGTCTTTGAATTTGATTTCGATTCTCCTTCTGCTTCTGCTTCTGCTTTTGCTTTAGCCCTGGGGTTCTCTGAATCCAGCAGACTCGGACAGCTCAATGGTGCTTAGATCTCTTCCTGCTTGCATCGATTCCGGCGATTGGCTACAGGTATCACAACCATAGGTTTGTTTCTTTCTTATTGCCATTTCCATTTCTTTTACCAAAAAATCTGCTTATAATTCTATAGGCTTTCTGTATCTGATTTGCTTAGGGCTGCAGGCTTCACAATTGAAGCTAAAATGCATGGGCTAGCCCTAATAAGTGTAGAATGAGTCCAAAAGTTTTGCAGTTTGAAAATTTTGGGATTTTGTTTGTTTGGTATCAGATGGTGAAGAGTCTCCAACTTGGGAATTTGGTGTAGACTCATAATTAGACATGGAGTTTCCATTATTATCTAGTTTACGTTATATAGCTTGGTTTTATGTAAATGGCTAATTATAGGAATGGCACAAGAAGTAAAGAATTATTGCAATTATGCAGACGTTATGAAGAGTCCGTCACATAATCCGTGAAACCCTAGGCAGTTAAGCTGCCTTGTTTTAGAATTTTCCGCATTGTGTGTTCGAATTGAGTTGAATTTGTGGACATGTATCAGGGCAGCGGAATGCAAGAAACAGGGTTCAAATCTGGTGGGGAGAGCATGGTGGGGTGTCCGAGGGCGTTGATGGACAGGCGGCTGAAGCCCAACGGAGAGTTGGCGCTGAAGTGCCCTCGCTGTGATTCACCCAACACCAAATTCTGCTACTACAACAACTACAGCCTGTCACAGCCTCGGTATTTCTGCAAGACGTGCAGGCGATACTGGACCAAAGGAGGCACTCTGAGGAACGTGCCTGTCGGGGGAGGATGCAGAAAGAACAAACGATTCAAGAGAGCGGGCGATCAGGCTTCTCAGACTGACGCATCTGCATCTCATGTTCAGAACAATAACGAGATGAATTGCTCTTCTTCTCCGATTCCAGAGCAGAGCAACCTGAATCTTCCACCGCCTGTTCGGTCAGTCTACTTTACTCTTCTCAACGGAGGAGCAGACGGGCTTGGCATTTCGTACAGTAGTGCATCAGTATCAGTACAGCAGCAGCAGCAGCAGCAGCAGCATAACCTTCAAGCTTTGAAGGTGGCGGCAAGTGCGGATCCAGATCGGGGTGTGTTGACAGAGAACTGTAACAGTAACGGCACAGGCACAGGCACAGGCACAGGCGTGATGATGATGATGCAGGAAGTCCCATCCACATCGACATGCCCATCGAATTCCACCGCCACTCATGAACCATTGGGCAACTTGTCAAATCTGAACACCTTCCAGTCTCCTCCAAACCTAATCTCCGAACAAGCACCCTCGTTAGTGCAAATTAATGGAGATCTAAGTACCATTTTCGAGGCAGCCCGTCATCATCACCAAAATCAGCAGGTGCCCACGTCATCCGCACCCACATTTTCCCATGTCAGCGGCAACAGCAATCGGTTTAATGATGTAACAGGTGTTGTTAATGATCATAGATTGAACTCTGGGCTTCAAGATCAAGACGTCCAAATTCAATGGCAGCAGCACCACCATAAGTTTACGATCCCCGTGGAAGATCATGATAATGGGGCAGCACAGGTATTATTGCCTTTTGATCACGAGAACCACCACCAAGTCAGACCACCGCATCATGATGAGATCAAATTGAGACACTTGATCATGGACGGCGTACACACGACTCCTTTGCCGGGCGGTGAAGTAATTGAAGAAAACGGGCATGCTGATGCGACTCCATACAATTGGCAACTGCCCACATCTGAAGGATTACTCGACGCTTCTGCTAACAACATAAACTATTGGAATGGTACTGCCGGAGCATGGCCGGATCTCTCTTGTTATGCTCCTTATACAAACCCATTGATTTGAAGGGGGATAATGGTACTAGACCTAATATGGGTCCTGAAAAAGCCAGGAGATCTTTGGTTTAGTACATTGGTATAATAAAACTATATATTGTATAATGTTTGCCAGTCATGAATGACTCTGTGAGACTCTCAAAACAGCCTGCTTCTGCAGCGCCCCATTATGAGAAAGCGTCCTGTTTGGTGTTTCCTACATGGCTTGGAGGATTTATCGGCCCAGATGCAGCAGCTGTAATGGAAGCTTTTGTTTTGATTCCGCTTCAGATTGGGATGGAATATGCAGCGAACTAGTGCAGTCTCATTCAGTGGACCTCGCCAATACATGAGAGGTACATGACGCTTGTTCCCTTGCTGCCCATGTGATATCCTGCCCGTTTGGCAGTGTCAGTGTGGAACTTCTGTAAATAGAGATTTTAACTTGTATTTGTATTTTGAAGTTAGCTTGAGAATTTGTCTAATCCGTTGTAGATATCTTTGATTTGGACTTCTACAACGGTGCAGTGATATTCTCTATCACTGCAAAGTTACCTAATTTGCTGGAATCTATTCTGACACTCCAGCCTAATGCTTCAACTGCTAATGTGAATTTAGCTCTGCCATGTAAGTCTCTGCTTTTCCTCCTTGGTCATCTGTTTACTGTATCTCTGGACATGACTGGTTTCTGATTTCTGAAAAACAACATTTGACTGTAATAATTTTATGGTATTCGTCCAAGGATATCATTATAAGATATTCGTTGATTGATTTGAACTCTGAATACACAAACATGAGTCGGAGGAAAGATTGCATTGCTTCTTCTTTCCTTAACTCTTGAAATTTTACGATTGCTGGCAATAGATATTTTTGATGTTCTAACACCAAATCTGACTATAGTTCTTCAGTCTCTTCATGAAATTACCCATCGAAACCTGATTTAGCTCAAGGGATATGCTAACACATACCTTTAAAACTTAGTTAGAAAACGCATAAAGATGGGGGAGAAAAGGAAAGAAATAATCTAATTCTCGGAGCAGAGATAACAAGTAGAAGAACTGAAACTTTGGGTGGTTTCGGAAATGACTATCCAGCTCTTAAGAATGCATTTTAGAAGTTGGATAGCCATTTCAATACCCAGCAAAATCTCTTTAATCTATTTATACATCAAACTATATATAGGCTCATCTTGTTTCTCTGTACTTGGTCTCTACTAGCTAATCATGGCAAGAAATGGGCATGATCTTTCATGAAGCTTAGGAACAAGGCACAGAATAACATGTCGAACAATTTAGGAAAAACCCATAAATATTACTTGTGCATTACGTAGGAGAGATACATGCGGTCGTCTAATTGGGGTGTGCTTGGTACCAAGTCTACCATGTAAGCTCATTGATGATAGTATCAGACCAAGAAGGTGACGTTGAACTACTCTTATAAATGGGCTCGGGTACTGTCATGCTCAGAAACTAAGCCCGATAACTGAGGCACACAGGGACATGCCTTGCAACTGAAGCAATATCGACATCTAACATTTTCTCTGTACTGTCGAAATAAGATATTTGCCCTTTTCTGTGTGAAAAGGGGAACAATAAAATCCCTTTTATAGAAAGTGTCGGATTATTATATTAGAATTTTAGAGCTAGGATATGCAAATGTGCGGACTAATGTGTTAAAATAAATGTCAAATTAAAAAAAATATTCATTTAGAAACTCGATATAAATATGTTGTGATAGCTATTTTATAGTGTTTTGTTAATGTGTTAAAAAGCTAGGAATGCTTAGAGAAATATTTTATGATGTAAAAATTCAATGTGATTTAGGGTTGTTTTGTGCATGTGAAATGATATGTGCATTTGTAGATTTGACCTAGGTTTATGATCTTAAATTTTGGTAAACATATATAATCTTTGCAGGATTCTAATATTTGCTCTTGAATTTGGTAGAATGCATATGATCTATTTTTAGCTAGTAGTCGTTGGTGTTTAAGAAATAGGGGCTTTTGCTAGACAAGAGATGATTTTCTTATAGTCAAATCCCTAGCTGAATTAATTTAATAATTATAAACATGGATCAAACACAACTTGCAATTATGCAACGAATGTCTTGAATACTAGCGTAAGCATGTAATGTAATAATATCAAATACTCTAATTTAGTGCAATTTTCTTTGAATGCTCTCTAAGTTTTATGTTGGAAACGTAAAAATAAACTAGTGTTAATTCTTAAATATAATGACAAGTGAAACATTTCTTTATTCAATTCAAAGATCATGACTAGTAGGAAGTAAGTTGGCATCAAATTTAAATTCTAAATATAAATTCTTTTAAGTTCATCTTAGAAAGTTATGTAATTGATGCAGGTCACTTGTGTGAATTGTGGATTTACAATTAAGTGAAAAATGAGTAAAATTAATGATTAAAAAAGGTCTTTGGGAGTTAGTGTAGATGAAATTTAAGAAGTTTAAGGTTGTGCACATATTTTTAGCATAAATTGAACTACTTGTACATTTTAAAAGGATAATCAAGCCAAAGTGAGACCGAATCAAAGAGGAAAAATCTACGACATACAATTCTTACCATTACATTTTGTCTTCACTTTGAGTTACACATAAACCAATGTGAGGTTGCATGTTAATATGGTTTGAAATGCAAGAATCATGCAATGCATTAGAGGATAAGCAATAGCTTCTTACACATAGGGTATGAAATCAAATTTATTCTCAAACCTATTTAGCTTTTGTAAAAGTGCTTTGAGGTTGGAGGTAGAGATGGTGGTGGTAGCATTAGCATGGAAAGTAGTAGAGGAAGTTTAAAGGAAATGATAAACAAGAGGAAATGACAGGGAATGTGATTGGAATGAAAGTAAATATTATTGTAGGAAAATTGTGTCTCAATCCTACATTTATATAACGTTAATATTTATAGTAAGTTTACATTTGAGCATAGACTGGTCTGAATATTTTCCAAAGCTTTGCATGGGCTAGATTAGCATGCCGATAAATTTTCATTGCAAGATCATGTCTAGATTTGAAGATATTATACTTTTCATTTTTAAAAGTTGCAAATTAAATGTTCAAAGTCAAATTTGAAAGCTCTAATTGCTCTGAAATGGTTTGAAAGTGTCAATAACTGACTACATTGGTGATAACTTGATAGAGAACGTCACAAGATTTTTCAGTTCTTCAAACATTTCATCAATTGGACACCCGATTCAAAAGTCATGACCTCCAGAAGTTGGGTTTCTGTAATTAGGAAATATAAAAAACATGTTGGACAAGGAAATTTACACATGTTGGTGTGTGTTTTGGCACATCATTGAAAATCTTGGATTGGAGATAAGAAGGTTGCCACTATTTGGGTGGTTTTAGCCCACGGTTTTGTAATATCGTTTCATGCATTATATCTCTTATATATTAGGTAGATGAGATGGGGGTTGTGTATTAGAGTCTTATATCTATTGAGTTACCTCTAAATCTATGGTTGGTGATACTCTTGTGAGGAGCTTTCTTGCAAGTATATTGTATCCTCTTGTTGATTTTTGAATAGTATATTGGGTGGATTTTGGAGTTGTTTTTTTTGTTTTTTTTTTCGATCGAAAGGGTTTTACCGACTTAAATCACCATGTTGTGGTATGCATGCTATTTATGTTTATTTATGTTAAGTTTTTGTAACTATTGTAAATATTTGAGAATTGTTTTACATAACCATTCTATCAAGGTTAGTGTAGGAATTTGTTCTACTACCTTAACTTCCTTACAATTATGAGATAAAAATCATGGTTTGATACTAGTAAGGTGAGATTAAGGGATGGTGCTAGTGGGAAAAGAGAAAGAAATGAAACTATTAGGGTGAGGTAAATTGGACACTAACATAAGAAGAGGTAGAAATAACACTAGAGGAATACATGAGGGGTTGTGGTCAGAATAAAAGAGGTAATATGGAGAACATAAACAATGGGGTGATTTATCCTAGGATGGTTTAAGATACAAAATTAATGAATTAATAAGGGTGCATATGTAGGGTGGAATATATGCCTTGTAAAGAACTAGAAAATGTATTTATAATACTAATATGAAGTATATTTATACCAAAGAATGCAATAGATCTAACAAATTATGAAGAGATGAAACGAAGTGTGTAGGAGATATACAGTAAATGTCTAGTAAGAGAAAGATCTTTAAACAACACATGGGTATATAGGTCAAATCATATTGCTCATTATGATTAATAACCTTAACGAGGATTTATTGATTACTAGAATGAGATACCATTTTAGGGCTATGAATATGAATTCTTTGTTTAATAAGAGACATTAAATTTCTTGTCATGGAAAGTTGTTTTCCTTTCAAGAATACAATGGACAATATATCTCTTATATATTAGGTAGATGAGATGGGGGTTGTGTATTAGAGTCTTATATCTATTGAGTTACCTCTAAATCTATGGTTGGTGATACTCTTGTTAGGAGATTTATTGCAAGTATATTGTAGTCTCTTGTTGATTTTTGAATAGTATATTGGGTGGATTTTGGAGTGTTTTTTTTTCATTTTGGTTTTTTTTTTTTTTTTCGATTGAAAGGGTTTTACCGACTTAAATCACCACGTTGTGGTATGCATGCTATTTATGTTTATTTATGTTAATTTTTTGTAACTATTTTAAATATTTGAGAATTGTTTTACATAACAATTCTATCAAGGTTAGTGTAGGAATTTGTTCTACTACCTTAACTTCCTTACAATTATGAGATAAAAATCATGGTGTGATACTAGTAAGGTGAGATTAAGGGATGGTGCTAGTGGGAAAAGAGAAAGAAATGAAACTATTAGGGTGGGGTAAATTGGACACTAACATAAGAAGAGGTAGAAATAACACTAGAGGAATACGTGAGGGGTTGTGGTCATAATAGAAGAGGTAATATGGAGAACATAAACAATGGGGTGTTTTATCCTAGGATGGTTTAAGATACAAAATTAATGAATTAATAAGGGGGCATAGGTAGGGTGGAATATATGCCTTGTAAAGAACTAGAAAATGCATTTATAATACTAATATGAAGTATATTTGTACAAAAGAATGCAATAGATCTAAAAAATTATGAAGAGATGAAACTAAGTGTGTAGGAGATATAAAGTAAATGTCTAGTAAGAGAAAGATCTTTAAAAAACACATGGGTATATAGGTCAAATCATATTGCTCATTATTATTAATAACCTTAATGAGGATTTCTTGATTACTAGAATGAGATACCATTTTAGGGCTATGAATATGAATTCTTTGTTTAATAAGAGCCATTAAATTTCTTGTCATGGAAAGTTGTTTTCCTTTCAAGAATACAATGGACAATATATCATTCCATCATATAACAGTATAAATTCCCTTACATTAGTCAAATACATGCACACTCTTGTATCAATTGAATGAACCTCAATATAACAATAAAAATAGTTTGATATGAATACTATGTTGGCGTATTGCATAATTTGGTAGGTCTAGTTTTTTTGTTTACATAATAAATTAGTGTGGTTTATTTTCAACAAGTACCATTAGTTTATCTCCAATAGTTATGAAATTGTTTAACAGTTCTAACTAGTTGTATATTGCCTATTTAAAGGCACACCCCGAATCAATTGAATTATCGATTGTGTCATACTTTTTCTCTCTTAAGTTAGTATGTATTATCAAAGCATCTACTCCCTCCTGTGCTTGTGAGGTGAAAAATGCTAGATGAGGAGCAAGTTTCCTTTGCTATGAGGATATAGGAGAGATGATTTCATGTGTGGTTGTCTTTGTCATTCAAGAGCATTTTGGAAGCCTACCAACTTTGAGGAGGTGATATTTTTCTATTTTTATAAAGCAGTAAGAATAAGGCAATAGTTTGGAAGCTTGCCAAGAAGCTAAGGTACAAACCCTTTCCAAGGCCACCAAGAAATCTCCCAAGGTATTTTGTGATAAGACGAATAGGATCATGTAGCTCTCATGGTCAATAAGTAAAGAGAGATGCTTGAAGCCATTGTGATAAATATAAATTTGCATTGGGTTATCTGGTAATGAGCCAATACACACACAATTTAGTGAATCAAATATGGAAGCCAAAAACACTTACTTTAATAATTCAACTCTATCAATTGGGCATATACAACTCATTCCCGTAGACTATGTCATTGGTATGATAAGTATAAATGAAGAATTAAATTGAAGCAATCTTAGCATAAGAATAGCCCAAGACTTCAAGCCTCCATTCTTTAAAAATAATTATGATAAGATTTTCTTATAAGTAAAATACAAGTCTTATTTTTACTGAAATTTGATATGAAGGGTTCTGATTAGATTGTGAACGAGATACATAAATAAGATCTACGTGGATGAGGTTGTTTTGAGAAGGCCATAATAAGCAAACAATATGTTTTTGGTATCACTTTCCTAAATCATGAGTAGAGTTTGTGCATCATATAATTTGCAGATTTGAATGTGGGTTTTGTTGGATAATGTGGATATTGTTGAATGACAAATGGGAAGTGTATTTTTAGAGGTATGGGTTAATTTATTTCTTTATAGGGAGGTTTAAAAAATCATGGTACAACCCTTTGAATTAGTTTAAATCTTTTGGACTAATAAGGATATCAAAATGGCAAAATAATTAAGTATTATTGTCAAATTTGAAGGGTATGAATGGAATCGTTACAAAACCACAAGATTCAGATGAAACAACAAAATGGATGGTTAAAGATCATAAAGCCACAATATTAATTGGTCTTGGTTTATCAGATGCATATTTGCATCAAATTGATCTAACAAAGAAATTGAAGGAAATATGAGATGGGATTAACACTTTGTTTGGTTCACAAGCTTTGAGTGCTAAAATGTCCATAAAGAAGAAATTGTTTGGGTTGAAGATGAAAGAGGGAGATAATATTGCTCAACATATAAGAATATTTTTTTCTCTCCTCAATCAACTTGCAAGTGTAAACTCCAAATTCTATGACGATGATGCCGAGGTATTACTATTAAGTAGTATTCCTTCAAGTTTTGATTGAATATTGGTTTTATATTGAACAAAATGAATCCCAGTTTAGAAACTATAATTTCTTCTCTAATTGATGAAGGAAGTAGAGTTGACAAGAGTCATTCAATTGATGAGGAAAGTGCTTTTCATGTTAAGAGAAAGTTTAACATTTCAACAAGGAAAGAATTCAAATATTATTATTTTCTGATATCAGCCATGTGTAGATAAATTGCATTCAGTGGGACAAAGATCTCATCAATGGAAAGTTGAAGAGAAATATAAATTTTACTATGGATGTAGGTGAAACATATTTTTATGGGTTTTCAATACATACAAATGACTCATCTGATGATGACAACTAACCTTTCATTGCAAAAATGATGAAATATGTGTGCTTAGAAAGTAGTGAAGATATGACCCAATGGTGGAGGTAATGGAGGTAGGAGGATATCTATCATCTTGAGTTATCTTCTCGCTCAAAGATGATTTATTGCATGAGAAGTGTTATCTATTTTTATTGCTACCCTCATTTCTAAGGAGCAACACAATACTAGATAATGGGATTGGAGACCTAGAACATGTAATCAACACTATCAATAGACTAAAGACAAAAAATGCAATGAACAAGGCTCTGGCAACCTTCTAAACTTTGAGCACTACAAGACTCAGGAGTGTGTTCCTAATTTATAGGTATGAACATATGATGAACTCATTCTAAAAAACAAACTACATAACTCTAAAAGTGGATGGTTCTCAGACTAATAGGTGATGGGTGTTTGTATTTCACCATTTTTATGCATAATCCCATTTAACATTAGAAATCACTGCGAACAAAGCTACACTAATCCTATGCCTAACAACATGAAAGTAAATTGGCTTTTATTTTGAGTCTTTCTCCTAAAACTATATTAGTTTAAACATTCCAGGTCATTGCCAAATCCATTGAGCATAGAGTCAAATGAAATAAATTGTATACATTTCCCTTTCAAAAATAATATACATCTTAGAGACTAATAATTCCTAAGTGCCTTTCCCTTATATAATTTCACATATTGCCATCAAATCTACTTATATATCTAGAATTGATGCAAGAGCATCCTAGGATCTTGGCAATCTTGCATCAACCAAAAAATATTTCCCTTTTAGTTTGTTTGCAGTTTGATCCTATTAGTCTGTTTTAGTGTTTTGATCGAAAATATTTCCAGTTGGCTCATTATCTCTTGCAATCCAAACGACGTGTTCTGGACATCATGATGAATCTATGTTTGGCTTCGCATCTCGATATGTTCTTTCTAGATAAATCTATCTTAGGTTTGGGTATGGTCCTATTTTTTCTTCCTATTCTAACGGTCAGATTGGGTATTTCGATCTTGCAAAGTTGTTTTCCACAATCAAGGAAGCTTATGAGATGTTCCTACATTCGTGGTTGACCTCTGTGTGACATCACACATGACATTTAATTCTTATCTAGAGGAGTTCTTATGGATTTAGGTCTTTCCCGATATGTTGTAATATGTTTTCTTCATCCTTGGAGAATGTGATATTCTTGGACGACTTGTGGCTTGTGATCTTGTATATATTTGTAGTCTTGGTTCCTTAGGTAGTTGGGGAGAGATAACTTCTTAGTAGGTAGCCTTTAATAGGTTAGCATCCAGAATGAATCTAGATTTTTTATTGTAAGCAGGCATACATGCTGTGGAATGTAAGTTGGCATGTAGCTGGGCATGTATGATGTAAATCTGTGATTATGGATAATGTGAAGGCCTATGAGGCATGTTTGTTGTTCATTATTGAGTTGTTTATGAATTGTTGTTGATTTTTTATGCCGTGTTGACTGTTGCTCCATGGTTGGACCATCCCCATTGGGGAAAATCCTTCCATGATTGCATCAAATAGTATCAGAGTGAGTTCGATGTTCCTACGAATGCAAATTGATTTATTCAAATTGTGAAGCCCTAGTTGTGTTTTTTGTGTTGTGGCAGAGTGTAGATCTGACTTGCAATTGCAGAGGACTTGCGCAAGGGGATCACTGGAGGATTTTATTTTGGTTGTATGCCAGTATGAGTTTATCTGAGTGTGATTTTTTCCTGTGATGGTAGATTGTTGTTGCCGAGCTTGCGAAATCCTGGATGGATTATTGTGGGGTGGCAAAATGTAGATCTAGACTATGACAACAGAGGGTTTGCGTGAGGATGGATCAGAGAGATGTTGTTGTTGATTGTGAAGATTGGAATGGGTTGAGTTCCTCGAGGCATCCTGTTGGTGAACAGATCGCTGGATCGAGGCAGGCTGTGAGCATGTTCAATAGATTGTCGAGTGAGAAACTGGTGCAGGAGCACCTTAGGGTCCTAACAAGATCCTATTCAAATTTTGGCTTGTAGGTGGTGTTAGCACTTTTTCTTGTATCTCAACCTTAAACTGATTATACTTGAATGAAAACTCCTTTTGACAAGAGAAAGGCTAATTGCTAAGGATTGGATAATATCCTTCTTCATTTTTGAGCTCCACATACTCAGGCAGGTRTTACCTAGATAGTTCACTATATTTCAAGTAAACCTCAAATGGTGGATTGGGTCTTCACTGTTATGTCATTATATTTCTGATTATATCAACAAGATACCACTCTTCAGATGATTGGAAACAATTCTGAAATAGAGCTTGGTAGAGAAATACTTATGACTATAATAACAAATAACAGTGGCATAAGGATGCTTATCCTTCTTTTTATGAGTTTAAACTCAAGGAAGGCTAACCTTTTGATTCTCTCTCCAAGGAATCAAGAATATGAACACTGTCCTGCTGACAAGAGTCCTTAATGAATTCAGCTCATTGTTCTGAAAAATTAATTAAATTGATTAATTTGTGTATGACTGAATGGAGAGAACACTTATTTAGCAAACTCTAGATCAGTGCCTATTCCTTGGGCAAAGAGTCAATGAAAACATATTTCAAAAAAATGAAACTAATGCAATACTGAAGGATGCCTTACAAACTTCATACAATCCAGATTGAATGCCTTACAAACAATCTTCTCAACTCAATATTTCTTCATCAGATCTTCACAACTATGTCCTGCTCTCTGA
>MU225892.1:10910-21561 GCA_018584345.1 Thuja plicata
GTGTGTATATACGCATGTGTGTATATACATGTGTGTATATATACACATGTGCATGTATATACAAACCAAATTTAATATTTTGTAGAATCCGTGACTATAAAGATGTATATTATATTGCTATAAAGATATATATATATATATATATACACACATGTGTGTATATATACACACATGTGTATATACACATATGTGTATATACACGTATCTATATACACACATGTGTATATACACAAATGTATGTATGTGTATACACATACATGTGTGTGTATATACACATGTGTATATGTGTATATATGGATACACACTTGTATATGTATATACACACGTGTGTGTATATATACACACGTGTGTATACAACACACGTGTGTATGTGTGTATACACACATGTGTATGTGTGTATATGTGTATACATGTGTATGTACACACACATATACACATATACACATGTGTCTATATATACACACATGTATATATACATACATGTATCTATGTATATACACATGTGTGCATGTGTGTATATATATATACACATATACACCCCATATTTAAAGAAATTAAAAAATAAAGAATTAAAATTCCTTATGCATCTTCTCAGTTATCTTCTGGGTGAACCAAACGGGTCAGTCCATATTCCAGATTTCATTTTGAGGATAAGCATCTTCCTGAATTGCCAGCATCTTCCTGAATTGACCATATCTAGGATATGGTATTCCTGCTACCAAACGGGCCCAAAAGGAAAACAGACAATTCTTGCAAAATAGACATTTTTCTTATCAACATTAAGTTGAAGTAAATTGATAATTTCTTATATCTAATAATATACATTATAAATTTAATATGATAGATACTTTTTTGAATAAATATTTTTCTTAACATTAATCTGATTTAAATTGATAAGTTTTTTCAATGGGTTCTTGATTGTACGTGAAGTTGAATGGTTTTGAATGAATCTACTATAGATCAAGTCTTTTTGAGTGTAGGGCTCCAAAGCCTTAAGGGATGAGGTCAGGACCATGTCTGGAGAAACTTTGGTAGAACAAATACCCCTCATGAGGTAACAAGCTAATTAGTCTTAATCCTGGGGAAACTCCATGGTTAAGTGTGCTTGAGTTGGAGTAGTACTGGGATGGGTGATCTCCCAAGAAGGCCCAATGCTTCACCTATGTGAGCATCACTTAGATGCAATAAGTGCTAAGTATACCATTCATTCTAATTGTGAACCAATACTCATGAAACATGGGTCAATGAGTTAGACTCAAAAACTACATAGTTGAATCATGATATCAATATCACAATTCAATTGGTGTGGAAACTCTCTCCTATTTATAGATACACCTCGGTTTTTGGCTATTAGACTCAATACTTAGCAAGACCCCAATCCATGAAAAATGAGGTCATGCTTGTGCTATAGACAACTCTAGTAGTCAAGAAGGCCCCAACACCTTACACAATGAAGTTACAATTTTGGTAGAAAGGATACTCCTCAATCCTCACCTTTCAGCCCAAATACTCCCACATTGAATAGTAGAAACATCTTATAAACTAGCAGTTGCACGTTTTTGTGCTTGCAAGGATGAGACAATGGGAGCTTTGATTTTTTAAATTGTCAAATGGTTTGCATAATACAAACAAGTAAATCATTGATGATGTAGAGAAGAAACAAATTTATGCTCTGATTTTTATAATTAAAAAGTAGATAGTAAAAAAATAATTTACATATTAATCTGGTATATATTTTTTTCTTTTTACGTGTTTATCCACATGAAACTATTAAGAAGTCAATGTTGCCATGGTATATGGCAACGACATTCATTTACCCATCCATATGCATTATGTCCAGCAGTCTATGTACATTCTTTTCAATAAACAAAATTTAACTGTAGTAATTTCCTTTGTTAACTTCTCTCAACACCAAATATTTCCGAGCAAAGCTCCCACAAATAGCGTATAGACTAAATTATAAAATCTTCTAAAAAAAAAATGATAAACTTATGTACCCAATTCTATAATATAGATGGGTATATTTTCTTAGTCATTGCAACCCAAATGAAAATCCTATTCCTCCATTGTTTTTACCAATTCTGTGCAAACCAAGGGTTTCCCATCCTCCCATCAACCTCAGCGTGTCAGACGTTCCTTCGTTGCAACTTCTTCCCAGCATTCACATTTTTGGCTTATTAAGCTCATTTTTTAATGGCATTGATATGACTGCATCTCTAGAAAGTGAAATGCATGCTCCAATGCTTCTTTCCACATAAAGATGGTAGTTGATCCAGACACCCTAACCCTAAACCCTAACCCTCCAGCTGGTATTGTCTTTCTCTTGGGTACACAGTGCAATGGGCCATTTCACTTGGGTACAAAGTGTTAATGGCCCCCACTGGTATATGCTTAAAAGGGAATTGAGGGTGGCATTAAAGAATAAGCAGGTGGATGAGGATAAAGATGGAGAACAAAGGAACAAACATATTAAATGCAGGAATGCACGTGAAGTATCACATGATTGTGAAGAGTGTATAAGAGCCCAGAAATCTGTAGTCCCAAGGAATGGAGGGATCATAACATAATTATAATTATGTGCGAAGATGACACAGATGGGACAAAGGTGTGGCCGGCGAAGACGGGTGTTAACGTGCACGGCGCCTCTGCTCAAGAATACGGTGAAAACACATATTGTTTTAAAAACAAATTGATCATAGTCCAAATCAGCCAATCTTTTTCAGCCCCTTTGTCCTGTTCCATGAAACAGAGTGTGGTAGAGAAGGAACAGAGCTTTACAGCACATTTCATATTCATAAATTTATTGATAACTGGTGTATGTATTCTTGAAAAATGTGGGCCTTTGGTTGTATTGTACTGGCGGCCTCGTTGTGCAAGGGGCTTCTTTTTGGTTTTGGTTTTGGTTTTGCTCTGCCGTGTTCTTCTTTGAATAGTTATGCAACGTCATAGAAGTGGGTTAATTTGGGTTTGTTGTTACTTAATACAAAATGGTCTAAAAATTGGCCTCCAACATGCTCTGCTCAATTCAATTGTCTGCAGGCTGTTGTATTATGCAGGCAGTATAATTCTATCAGAAAATCTTGTCTGTTGTATTAGGAGGACTTCTGTGTGGGAGATGATAAAATAATTTTTGGGGGAGGAGTGGATTGGATGATTAGATCAGAGATGTGGGCATGAGTCTATATATAAGTCTATAGAGCTTAGTGAGGATTCTTGTGGTGAGGAGTATAGAGCTCAGTGAGGATTCTTGTGGTAAAGAGTATAGGGAAAGTGAGAATTTGATGTTGGGGCTGTGTAGAGAGGACTTTTGCTGGTTCTGTTCATTTTGTTACCTGATCAACAAAGTTTGGGAGGATGTGGATTAGAACAGTAAGTGCCCATGAAACCTTTTCTTTCCTTTCTGCCCTCAGTTGACTCTTTGAAGTGTTGACAAAATAACCCTTTTCAAAAGACTGTGTGTTGTAGCTTAAAAGTAGGATAGCAGCCCTACTTGTGTTATAGCATTATGTATTATATCCAGTACATTTTCATTGTGGATATCAGTGTTGGAATTCGTTCTTGAAGACTATTGTTGTTGTAAGTATAACTATATGCACTGTATCAAATTCTATTTTGTACTAGTGTCCTCCATATGCAGGCTCCATGCATATATCCTTTGTGTTTTAATGGTTTGTGGGTATGTCGATTGATTTTATCAGTCGAAATGTATGTGATTGTTTGGATATGAATTGCTTATGTTTTGGCTCCATTTCTATTGTAGTTTTAAGTAATTAGAATAGTATACCAAAATTGATGAAGTTGAATGTTTTGATTTGTCAATAACTTTATTTTTAGTGGACTGGAAAAATGAGATAGTCCTGAATCCGGCATGCAGACTTAACACCATCAACAGTAGCAGTCCCAATGGAGAATTCTGCAAATTTGTGAAGCCTGATATAATCTTTCTTCTTGCAGAACAGTTGCCCCACAGTAGTATATTTCCCATTCATCAAAGATAGATAATGTTGGATCTTATTCTCCATGTGCTGAGAGGCTGCAAAGAACTGGGAGTCATGGTAAAACCATGAGTCAAGATAGTTACTACAGTATCAAGGTGTTGAATCAGAACAGATTTAGTCTGCTGCTTCCATGAAAGGCAACCTGGACATTATGGGTATTTCTCATCAGACTGACTTTCACATCTCTAGGCTTACACAAATGCCATTCTCTGATAAAAGAATGAAGGAGGAATATAGGTCGTATGCTGTGCATGATAATGATAATGATACATCAGCAGAAGGTTTGAACCCCTTTCAGGTGACTAGCAGCTCAATAAGTTGGGGTCTATCTGCACCAGAGAGTTCTAATGCACTTATAGGACATCTATCTTCCTCTGGACTAGAGGGACCCATGGATGGGAATCCAATTAGGACAATGCATTCCATGCAGTTTGCAAATGATAATCCATTAGAGCAGGATAATCAATTTGTGCTCAAGGATCCTTCAAAATTGAAAGATGTTGAACATGCTCAATCAATGACCTCGATTGGTCTGAGTAGTGATAAAATTCCAAGTGGAAGCTATAGCCATTACTATGGAGAATACACTACTGGAATCAATAGTGCACAGGGTGAGCAGGACCAAAGTTGGCCATCGTTAGGGGTGTCTATAGCCAAGGGGATGGGGAACCTCGGAGCTTGCCATGATGCCAATTGCATGGAGCAGCTGCTGGTGCACTGTGGAAGTGCTCTGGAAAATAATGATGTTACGTTGGCCCAGCAGATAATGTGGGTTCTGAATAACATCGCATCTGCAGAGGGAGACCCAAATCAAAGGGTCACCTCATGTTTCTTAAGAGCACTAGTAGCAAGGGCTGCAAAAATGGGCAACACTAATATCATGCCCAAGGGCATGGGTATGGATGCAGTGCAACCTTCAGCTGGTGTATCAAGCAAGAAGCTATCAGTTATTGAGCTTGCAGGGTTTGTGGACCTCACTCCATGGCACAGGTTTGGATTCTCAGCAGCAAATGGTGCCATTGCAGAAGCAGTGGAGGGTCAATCAGCAGTTCACATTCTGGACTTTGGGATTACTCATTGCATGCAATGGCCTACTTTGATTGATACCTTATCCAAAAGGCCAGAAGGGCCTCCTTTTATCAGACTCACAGTATCTTGTACCAGGCCTCCTGTTCCTCCATTGCTAGACATGTCATACCAGGAATTGGGCACTCGGTTATCCAACTTCGCAAGGTCCAAGAATGTACCCTTTGAGTTCAGGGTCTTAATTCCCCAAAATCCCAGTGAGGAATTCCCAAACATATTAGACCAACTCCAGCCCTCCTTGCTGGATTTGAGAGAAGGAGAGGCTCTGGTTGTCAATTGTCAAATAAGAATGCACTATATACCAGATGAAACTGTAGAATCTGCAAGCTCTAATTCTTCTTCTTCCTCTTCATCTTCTTCATGCCAAAGGGATGACTTTCTAAGAATAATAAGGAGCTTTGAGCCCACAATAGTCACCCTTGTTGATGAGGATTGCAATCTCACCTGCACCAGTTTAGTATCAAGGCTAAAATCTGCCTTCAATTACCTATGGATCCCATTTGATGCACTGGACACATTTCTTCCAAGGGACAGCAAACAAAGGCAGCAATATGAAAGTGATGTCGGATACAAGATAGAGAACATAATTGCCTTCGAGGGACACCAGAGGATAGAAAGACTTGAATCCAGAGCCAAATGGGTCCAAAGAATGAGGAAGGCCCATTTTCAAAGCATTCCATTCAGTGAAGACACCATTGGAGAAGTGAAGGCCATGTTAGATGAACATGCTGCAGGATGGGGTCTCAAGAAAGAAGAAGATGATTTGCTGCTCACATGGAAAGGACACAATGTTGTTTTTGCCACAGCCTGTGTGCCTTCCCAATTGTAGTTAACATCTTTTCAGTCTAGTTTGCAGCTTTCTTCCTTTTCTCCAATGCCTTAGCAGTTAGTTAAAAAAGATGAGAATGTTTGAATACATAAATAGTTATATGTACATGTTAAATGGATAATGAGAATTCTCTGTCTAAACTAGAGATGATTCAACAGAGCTACAGGTTTTTATTTCAGGAAAAATTCAATCTTTCTCTTCTTTTTCTTTTCCCCCATTCAATAATCAACATTTTAATCAAATACGAACTTCTTATTATTTCCTGAACTGAAAAGCATGAAGGATTATGCCGTGCAATCTCTCTTGCATGGTGACAAACTATCCTTGCCTGACAAATCATGCAGAGATACAGAAAAAAGGTTAGAAGCAGAAACTAAAGACAAGCTTCTCACTGAATGGCATCACGAGGATTCTTTTATATTTTTTTGACCATTTTGCAGTAACGCCATGAATGGGTACGTGAGTAATAAGTACACAGAACTAGAAGATATTATTCACTGTGAGGTCAAATGATAACAGCCCGCATTACGGCCTGGATTGGTCTGCTACTATTTAATAATATTTTTGCATTGTAATTTTCGTTTTAAGATCACATTAGATCTGAAGTTTGGATGACGGAATGTAATTTTGGTTACATTTAAAACCTGTATTGTTCTATCAGAATGCATTCAAGGGCGGCAGAATAAGTCTGATTCGAATTTTGGCTTGGATGAAGATCGTCTCTTGAACTACATTGCTCACGACAAGTTGGAGAAATGAACACAGTTTTTTTTTAATGAATGTCTTTCAAAATCGCTCTTAAAATATTGTAACGTGTTCCCTCCTCTTAAATTGAAAGGAGGAAATCATTAAAGAGGATTCATTAATTGTTCTTAAAAGCCTTTGCCACCAAGTTCCATGCTACAAGAAATAGATTTGCTCTAATTTTCAATGTCAATTAAAATAATTGTTATGATGTATTAAAATAATTTTTAGGAGTGTGATGAAAAAACAAATTATCACTAAATTCTAGCCTCTAAAACTTATAGAGAGATAAAAGAGTCATAGATCAAACAATAATAAGATGTAGAAACAATGATCAACTTATATTATTTTTTTGAAGAAGTTGAAGGAACTATAAAGAATAATCAAGCGATAGGGACACCCAATCTGAAACCTTCCATCTACAATTAGCCTTATAAACATATTTGGCAAAACAATCTGCAATATTAAATTCACGAGAAAAATGGACAAAGAAGATTAAATTAAATTGTTTTTGGGAAGGTAGAGAATCTACTCCATGAAAAATGCCAATGGCCAAGAAGAGTCATCAAAATTCCCTTTGTTTGAAAAAGAAACCAAAATCATGGAATCCATCTCACAAATAACTTGTTTCTGATCCAACTTATACAAATTTTTGTAAATGCCACAAGGATAGTGTGGGCTTTCGTCCAATTATTAGTACCTGTAATATTGTAAATTGCATACCCTACAATTTCACATCACATACAGTTCCCCTTTAGATTAATAAAAGACAATTGCCGAATATGATCTTAATCTAATTCATAATGCTCTTATGTGCTAAATAGGTCTTTGACTTCTCAATTGTTAAGTCTAATTTCTTCTAGACAAATGCACCATGTGTAGATGTCAACACGATGTGCTAGAGTCCCAATGTAATACATGATTGTAATGGCGATTGGAATGCTACACTCCCTACATGTTGGTAGTGTAATACCTCTGTCGACCTACAAAAACTTCAGGAATGAATCTGGGCTTCCTATACTACATTTTGAACTCTCACTTTTACTCTAACAAATCAACTTTTGAACATTAATCTGTTTCTTGAACACAGTTTTCTTTATCTCACATTTTTCTCAACATTTTTCCTACAACACTCCCATTCATTTCTCTTACAACAATATATCATAACTTTGGTTATTGCATTGATAGAATCTTTAAATATTATTGGTTCTTCCTTGTGACATTTGTATAAAGGCAATTCTATCCCTACAAGCAACTTGTTTTCCTTTAATGAAAGGATTGGTAACTAGTGCCTTCAAAGATCTCTTAACATATTGAGTTGTCTTTATTTGATAGTATATTGTTCTTGTACTTGCATCTTTGCATTTTTTGGCTATCCATCCATCTTGGTTATCTGTGGAGGTGGAAACACTAAAGAAAGGGTTTGACTGCAACAAGCCCCTATAGAGCCACTCCCAACATTTACTTTTTGGTCTCATGTGTGCAGGTTCTTGATGGAGATAGATTTCTAGAAATCCCAGTAGTTGTCTTGCCTTCTTGAGTGATTTCTTGTCCATTCTTTTCTTTTGATTTAATTTAATGCATTATTGTTATTATTGCTTATTTTGTTGTATTCTGGTATTTTGAACCTCAAAACCTATTTAGGTTGTACAATCACCTCTCATAGATAGTTTTGCGTAATGTCCATACATGATGATAGCATGTCATGGAAATGTCATGGATAGAGAGCTAACTAATTGTCTAGAAAACCTTTGTCACATGTACTCTGAGGTCCTCACAATATAATTTAGTTCCATATTCACAAAAAAAAAAAAAAAAAAAAATATTTCCTTCGTTTCATAATTAATAGAATAGACTTGAAGGTTGTGATTGTCTTTGATTCTAGATCTGAGTGTATTTTAGGAAGTTGAGCTTGTGAGAGATCTTTATCCTTCATAGTAGTTCACTTTTCACCTCTACAATACCAAACCATATAGAAGATAAAATAAATAAATCAGACCATTACTATCACATCTGATATCACCAATCTTCAGTTTACCTAGATTAACCTACTAATAACTATGAATATGCATTTTAAAATCACCTAATAAAGGATAACATGACCATTTATCGACTCTATTATCATTATGAGAAAATTTTATAGGAGGGTTAAAAGGAATAGATCCAATTAGATGACCTAAATCTAACTTCTTCAATATATCTAGATCACTTGATCAAAAGAACACTAAGAAGTCAAAGTTTCTTTTAATGACGTTAACATATTTTGTTAAATATATCCAATAAGACTTTGATGTCCTTGGAAGATTCAACAATTTCTCTCCAACCAAATTTGTCGAAGAATAAGGATAGACTAGAGTCCTACACAATCAACAAGAAAGAGGCAAATGCAGGAGGGTGTTCAAAGCTAACCAAAAAATCAAACAAATAAAGTAGCATGAATAAAAGGTTGATGACCACCACTACCTCCAAAGGTCCTCAATAAAGAGGTATCGGAAGATAAGAATATAAGTAGTTTAAATTTCTAATATTATTTTATAGGTTAACTAGAACGTAATGTTAAGATTGAAAAATCAATTTATTTCCTTTTGTTGACTAACTTATCCTGTACATATTTATAATTTGTTCTAGAATTAAATATCCATTGTAGTGTTTTTAATTAACTTCTCAATATTTTTATGTATTTCTTATACAATATATTTTCTTAAAACATAATTTTCATTTAAATTTTATTGTTAAGATGTATTTCTTTTGGTATATTTACTTCTTTTTTTAGGTTAAAATTCGGGGTTTTTATTTAGGAAATTTATCTAGAATTAAATTGCAAGAGTTATTACTATTATAATATATGCAAGTATCTTTATGCTTAGATATGGTTTCTCAATCTATCATTCTCATTCAATTGGATATTATTTTACTCATTAATATTATAATCATTCAAGTGGTAACTACAATTCATAGTATTGGAATGATCAATATTTTCATTTTTAAATGCTCATTTAAAGTATTCAAATTCTTTGTGCAACAGGCTTTACATGGAACCTACTCTATATGGTGTGCTTAGGATCTTTTTCACCAAACTATAATCCCTTTTATTGATATATTCTTTTCATAATTTATCAACTAATGCGCCAATTTTTTTGACAAAATAAATAAATGGGGGCACCATATATGAGATTTGTAAATCTAAATTATAATCTGAATTGATCAAGCCTTGGGAACCTCTTTCCTTGAAGCTTCAAGACTACTAAAAGCTATATCTTCACTTTGAAGATGGGATCTTCCAACGTTTAGGTTACACTAAGTTGTAATTGCCCTACTATTTTGAGGGCCCCTTTATTATAGCTCAAATTTTTCTCACATATCTTCCTCATTGAATAATTATCATAATATTTTTCAAGAACATCATGCATGTCAATTTTTGTATGGGGCTTGAAATCATTGTTCATTTCCTTTTTGAAATCTCTCCTTACTATGCGATCAAGGGAAATTCATTTGCCTCTTTTGAAACTAATATAGCTCTATCTAAAACTCATGAATTATGAATATCATAGACTATTGGATCCATTTCTATTGAGAGATATTTGTCAAATTCATTAAGCTCTAGCCAAATAATTTCCTTCCATAGTACTTTGACTAGGAGGATTGTTTCTTTTAAGGTAGAATCTTGAAGATGTGTGGTAGAACTAATCCACATAAGAATGATTCAACTTAAGGGACTTTGATCAAATACCTCTATGAAAAGTATATTTTGGCTGAGATTGACTGTTGTTTTTTCCTCTCTTTTTTTCATGCTAAGGAGGCTTGAGGAGGTCAACCTTAGATTAAACATATTTTTTGTGTCATCTTCATATAGTCATATTTCTCTCCTATCCACATGTCAGTTTGCATCACATTTGTACAGGTTAGAAAAGTTATATAAATGTAAAATATTGTACACACCCAACTCACATTGTTAACTTTCTTATGCATACATATACATACATGTATGCACAAC
>MU225892.1:34298-51381 GCA_018584345.1 Thuja plicata
ATCTTAATAATTTGTATGGTGGTAACTTAGTGTATGTTTTTTTTCTATTGCTTTATGGTCAAAGAATTTTTTCTAATGTAATTCAACTCAAGGAATTCACTTCCTTGTCTAGCCATCATGACTCAAACTGATTTGAACTCTTGCCCTCCATCCTTGGACTCAATTCAACCAATGCTAAACTCATACATAGACTCATACCCCAACCAATCACTTATTGGCTTTTGAATCAACCTTGAACATCATTCGGAACATCCAACCATCATTCTTTTACTCTTATTTCTTGTTCAAAATCATGAATACAACCTATGATTGTTCACTGATTGTGATTATCCTTAATCCTTCAATACACCTCCATGGGCTTCTTAAGACTCCCAACATATAACTTCTAAGACACCCCAAGAACCCCTCAACTTATCACAAGGTCCTTATCCTATCGCTTAAAGCACATTCACTTGCTAGTTCAATAAACTTTACTCTCTGGCATTTCACTGTCATACTAGGATAGTCCCCATATACTAGTCTATATCTTCACCATAGACAAGAACCTAGCTAAACCCTAGGTTCATAAGCACCCCAAATATTTTCATCACTGTCCATACCACCTACTCTGATGCAAGTGTCAAGGGTATGATGATCCAATCACTAAATCCCTTAACTCTCTATAAAGAGTGGTAAACCCTGACCATAGTGTACAAAGTGGCTTATAAGTGCCCAAAATTGGAACTAGGTCTCACAATTGGATCTCAATGATAGACTAATTATAAAGCCTTGAACTACAAGATTTTGTGGGTCCCTTTGGGCCAAGAGTGCAATGAGAGCATCAAGGGTCTGCAATCTTCATGAGACTCCATGTGCTAGGAGGTGCTCATGCACCATACACTCAACCTAAAAGCACTCTAAATCTCTCCATGCTAAGGGTAAACACACTAAAACATACTCACTGCCAGGCTACAACTATCCCATTACCTGCTACAAAAGTGGTCCTAACCTTTGACCCCCATGAATACAATCCGGACCATCCTTCTCTAACCGTGCCTACAACTTTGTTAAAAAATAGTCTTGTGTGTGAAAGAAGAGTTCAAATTTTATATTGTAATAATGGTTCATAAAATTTGATTATAAACTTTTGATAATAGAGTTGTGGAGCATAATCATTTGTGGAATTCAAGTGAATCATAATCTTCATTGTAAACTATTGCTTATATTTTTATTTGGTGTTTTATAGGGCTTGTCAGTGGCTCAGATTTCTGAGATTGAGGAAGTCACCCTTTATGTCATTGACTTTGGCTTAGAGAGCTATGTGTTATCATTTTTCGCACACCTCTTGTTTATAGTTTTAATTGAACCCATGCGGTATCATATTATTTCTCTTATGTTAATTTTGTTTTTGTTATCCTACCCCACCAAGCTCGAGGTCATTAGGAAAGAGGAAGAAATCATCAGGGACATTGAAACAAAAAAGGTAATTAAGTCCAATTTAATTATATTTGTGGGTAAAAGCACAAAGTTGTGTCACGTTTCAAGACCACTTATCAGCATAGGTAAATTTAAGTATTTCTAACTAAAAATTAATTTTCGTCAAACATATGGTCTAGCTAGATTCATTCTAGCTAAGCTAGATAAGTGGTTAAACTTTTCCAATTGGAAATGTCTATTAAATGCATGTTTTATACCAATTTGGGTCCAATTACCAAAGAAATAAAATTATTTCAGAAAAAATGATGTTTCAATAACCCCTACTCTTTTTAATGATATTTTAAAAAAAATAAAAAATACCCTTTTGTAGATCTCAGAGTCAAGATTATTGTCATATAAATTTTATAGTATTTTGATTAGATCTAATATATTATAATTTCAAAATACAACACGTAGGTATTTTAACATTCGAGAAGATGTTGTTTTAAATAAATAAAAAATTAGCAAATCATATCAAAAAAATTTAACTATATTTAACACTAGAGAAAATCCTCTTCAAGAATATGTATTTTTTTCATGAATGGTGTAGATTTGATAGGGGAAATTTGGTGGGAGATGAAAACTATTGATTTCATATAAGTTCAACTTTGAGCAGTTATAACGGAGAAAATATACATTGAAAACCAATCTTTCTTCTTTTCTGCACTAGCTATACATTTTATCTATAAAATATTTTGAAATTAGAGGAAAAATAGATTATTTGCATATACTTGTTTGGTGGGAACTAGACCCCAGATTTTCAACAGTTTTCAACAATTAAAAAATAGACTTCAAAAATTAAAAAAACTATGTCAATTCTTATTTAGAAAAAAAATTAAAAAATTATAGACATAAAATTCATCCATTTTTACACATTTCATCAATTTACATCATCCTCAAATTCTAAATACAAATGTTACTTTTATGTCGTTAAAGTTGAATAGTTTGCATGTTGTGGTCCTTTTCCTTTATAAAAGTGTGACACAGGTTTGTACTTTTACCCTTATTGAAATGTATTATGAACATTTCATTGTAGTCTATATTGATGAATGCAAATGACTTGTTTATTGTATACATGTAGAATCAATTGGGTTTCACTGCACTGATGAATGCCCCAGACATTACTAAAGTTTAGGAGAGGGAGGAGGTAACACATTTTCATATTTACTTTCAATTGCATTCTTGTTTGTTCAAAATATTTTAGAAATCGTGTTCCTCTATTAGTATGTCATTTTCTATGACTTTTCATACAGGAATTGGTCATAGCTGCCTCAAATGAGGAAAACCTTTCTCCACTTCCTAGGGATCCCTTGCCTAGCACAGGAGATCCAGCTACAGTATGCATTTTCATTTTAGTCCATGCATTTTTTATTTTTTAGTATTTCTTGTTTATAACATGCATTTTGTATTATTTTTTCTATTGTAGGACCCGTCACCACAGCCCGTCATTCCTCTACCTGGCCATTTTTCTAGGAGTCCCTCTTGCCCACTATGGATCCCATTTCGTTTATCAGTCAGCCCAAGCATAAGAGATCCAGCTGAGGCGCTTCAATATGCAAATTAAAGCCAAATATTTATTTATTTTGAGATAATATATGTGGCTTAACATTTGAATTTTTCTTGTGTAGAGACTTAGTGAACCAAGTGTTGCTATGAAGAAGCTCAATTTTGATGATCCACCACAGTCATAGATATATAATAGACATTGTATAGATCTAGTTGTGGTCATTGAATGACCAAATTTTGTATATATATGTGTGTGTGTGTGTGTGTGTGTGTGTGTGTGTGTGTGTGACATTTGTACATTGTATATATTGACTTGGACATAGTTGATGTCATTTTTTGTAACTCTATTATGGATTTGGCATGTACACCATGTATTGATATGTACGCTATTATTGTTGTTCATTTTGTTATATATGAAACTTCAAATTTGATCCTTGAATTTGTTGGTTGGATGTTTATGTCTTAGGTGTATTCTTGTTTCACATGACTTGCGTATATGCATGTGTGTTTAGATAAATTAATGTACTTGTGTGTGTACTTCATGTATATTCATGTAGATGACTCATAACCTAAATTCATGTGTACGACCTATGTGAATGACTTAAGTGAATTCATGTCTATGCTTCATAATGTATGTACTACATGTTTGCTCCAGGACATAAGAAATTTTATGATTTAAGTGAATTAATGCTTGATGTGCTACATTGTATTTAGATGTATCTTTCATGCTCTATATGTATGCACTCCATTACTTAAGTGAATTTATGTTTGTAGGTATATCTTTCATGCTCTATATAATGTTCGTTGGGTACACCTAGGAAATTATAGGGGTCTTTGGTGCAGGGAACCCAAGAAACACCAGGCATGGATATGAGTCTTCATTGGTTCATCTTTAGATAGTTGTAATCATGGTTAGATCCTAGAGATCAACCATTCATTTTGAGTAGATTGGTCTCTTTGTAAAGTCAATCCATCTAAGGTGTCTTTATAAATTTAAGGTTGATTAGACTCATGACCTATGATAGGATAAGTAGGTTTGATGTTTTTATTCTAATAAAGCTCCTACTATAGGATCTAAGGCTCTTCTAAGTCCTTTCAATAGGTCTAGAGGTCCTAATAGCAACATTTTGCAACATTGTCAAAAGTTGCACAAATGTTGTCAAAAGTTGCAGTGTTGCTCCGCAAAAAGTTGATCAATGGTGCATCTTTAAAACCATTCACTAGGGACCAAACCATCAGCTCCATTATCTCCAGTTGGATGGGTAAACACTAGGGGAGACCCCTTTTCACTTGCGAACCATCAAGAATGTTCTAGCACAAGTCGTACCAAAGTGTTCCCAAGGTGCACTAAGACAAATTGGGTAGAGATTCTTGGAGAGCCATATCTGGACCTCGTGAGAGATATCAGAGATCTATGAAGTGCACAAGGACCATCTTGGGAAGGTCTACAAGCATGTGGCTTAGTTTTGGAAGATTCCACTCAGATTCCATTTGTCGAACCGATCTCGGTTGGTGCAAAAAGTTGCAGTGTTGCTAAGTTGAAAGTTGCTCAATGGTGCATATTTCAAACCATTCATCATGGGACCAAACTATCAGCTCCATCAGATCCATTTGGCTAGGTAAATTCTAGGGGAGACCCTTTTTCACTTGCGAACTATCAAGAACATTCCGGCACAAATCGTACCGAAGTGTTCCCAAGGTGCACTAAGCCAAATTGGGCAGCGGATTTTGGAGAGCCATATCTCAGACCTCATGAGAGATATCAGATATCTGTGAAGTGCAAAAGGACCATCTTGGGAAGGCCTACAAGAAAATGGCTCAGTTTTGGGAGATTCCAATCGGATTCTATTTTATGACCTGATCTTGGTTGGTGCAAAAAGTTATAGTGTTGCTCAGTTGAAAGTTGCTCAATGGTGCATATTTCAAACCATTCATCATGGGACCAAACCGTCAACTCCATCAACTCCAGTTGGATGGGTAAATGCTAGAGGAGACACTTTTTAACTTGCAAACCATCAAGAACGTTCCAATGCAAGTCGTACCAAAGTGTTCCCAAGGTGCACTAAGCCAAATTGGGCAACAATTTTTGGATAGCCACATCTCGGACCTCATGAGAGATATCAGAGATCTGTGAAGTTCACAAGGACCATCTTGGGAAGGCCTACAAGCATGTGACTTAGTTCTGGGAGATTCCACTAGGATTCCATTTGCTGAGCCGATCTCAGTTGGTACAAAAAGTTACAGTGTTGCTCAGTTGAAGTTGCTCAATGGTGCATCTTTCAAACCATTCATTGTGGGACCAAACCGTCAGCTCCATCATCTCTAGTTGGCTGGGTAAATACTAGGGGAGACCCTTTTTTTCTTGCAAACCATCTAGAATGTTCTGACGCAAGTCAAATCGAAGTGTTCCCAAGGTGCACTAAGCCAAATTGGGTAGCAATTGAAGTAAAACAATTCAAACGTCCACAAAGCATAACATATAACACCATAATTTTGATTGTAATAGATGTAAAACAATTCAAACATACAATACATGGAAAAGATATAATATGAAAATGAACATACATACATAAATAGAATGCATGAAAAAGATAAAATATGAAAATGAACATACATACATAAATACTACACATGAACCATTATTATAATTTAGAGAAACATGAGATATCCACTAGATGAGCCATTGTTATAATTGTAGGAGAGAGAGAGAGAGAGAGAGAGAGAGAGAGAGATTTTTACTTCTTCATAACTTGAACGGGTTTTGAAGAAGTGAAAATTGTGTGTTTTATTCTCCAGAACCCGATCAGGTTATGGAGGAGTTGAAAATGTACTTTTTTCTTTTTAGAACCTGGTCGGGTTATTTGAAATTTAGAAACCCAATTGAGTTATGGCTTACGAAGAGCTTTGGAAAATGACCCAAAGGCTTGGAAGCTCATTTTCCCTCCATTTTTGTTCTTTTAGATGCTTTTTCATCTTGTAAGATGAATTATGGACTTTATCTTCATCAAGTTTGCAATTTGTCAACTGGGTAGCTCTATAATTTTCACCATAATCTCATACGTCTTCTTATCTTTCTAACCATATAATTTTTTCTATTTTTGGACAACATTAGCATAGTAAACTTTAATTTTCTTTGCCAGTGTCTTGATTGTCCTCACAGACATGTCTACCATTTTTTAAAAAAGTTTTGATATACTAAATAAAATTAAAAATAAATTACATATTATTGTTCTACACTTGATTATATACACTTTTAAAAAAAAGTTTTCATTTTTTATTATTTTGATGGAAGTTATGCCCAGCTCACGAACAGGTACCAAATTTTCAGGATGCGGTCACTTCAAAAATCACAGAAAAAAAATCACTAATCGGAAAATTACAAAAAAATACACAACTTCTAGATTTCACTCTTAACTATCATCCTACCAAAGGGATTTAAAAAATATTGAATATAACTATATCTTGTGTACCGCGCATGGAAACAACTATGTTATGTTTTTCTAAAAAATCAGGAACATGTTTTCGTGCGCTCGAGGTTTGACCCTCTTAATCTTATCAATTTTTTTAAAAAAATAGTGTTTTAGAAAATATATTTAGAGTACTACAATTTTTTATTTTTTACACATCTTATTTTGAGTACATGACCCTCAAACTCCTGTTCCAAGTTCAAGTTTACCTGATTTTAGAAAAAATGTGTCCACTTATACCCCCTTTTTGGTCCACAACTTAGTGCACACACCCATTAAATTTGTCAAAACAATATGTAGCTATTGGCCTCATGTATGATGGCAGATGAAAAAACCAATAAGAGTGGCACCAACTATAATAAGGACTACATCCTTACCATTGTGCTTTTACTTTTGGCTTTTCATTCTTCTCGACACAATTATTTGGCCATTTATATCCAAATTGGTTAACAAAAGTTACGAAAAATATTTTTTCTATTACTTATGAGACTTAGACCCAAGATATGTATTCCATGAAATAGACTCCCAGGAATAGTAAAGACAAACTATAAGTTGTTTATTAAACACTCGACAATTATAAATATATTTTTGTTTGATCAAAATAGAAGACAAATCATGAGGGCTAGATACTAAGTGATGTGTAAACAGAGTTCAAAGTACCCCTCACAACTAAGAACAATAATGATTTATACCCAGATTTGTTTTATTTTCAATCATAAATATTTTGGATATCATTTTTTTTTGCACTTTGATACCTAACTTGGAATATATATTAAATGAAAATCATTCAACTCATAATTGTCTAAAGCTAATCTGAAACTACAACAGAAAGTTGTAGTGCAGCTCTGTGATTTTCTTCAAATATTAAGTATGATAAAATATTATATACAATAGGGACAAACCAATGAGATAATTATTTGATCAGGCATGTCATCAGTTGTATTATATGCAACTACATTTGTACCCGAGTTGAGCACATCTGGAACAAGTGAGAAATCTCACTCAGATCTAAGTATAAGTTAGTTTGTTTACATTCATATAAGTGCACAAAAACTTATAAATACATATCGAGGTAGCCTAGGTGGAGATGAATAATATGCAATGATTGTACATATAATAAAATATTTTTCAGTCCATCGACGAATAAGAGGTTCTTAGTTGTGATAACTCTTTATGCAGTCTTTTGTTATCCTCTGCCAATAATTTGTAGCACTTCATTATTAATTCATGCCCTGGTTCTGTTTTCTTGAGCTTTCTTTGAAAAGATTTAATCAATAAATTCAGTTTCAAAGATTTGGGTTGTCATTTTATGTGTCAGTTAAACACATCATCTTTCCACAGTTCATAATAATTAGCACAAGGCATGCGAGCTACTTATCTTGATGATGGATCAAGGAGTGTGATTTGCAATGCTAATGCAAAACAAATCATATACAACTAATAAACAAATGACATGCTATATTATTTTGTATCTATCAAATAAAATGCCTACATGCTAAAAAAGAGAACGGGTCAAGCTTGTTACTACCTTTCCTTCCTGATATGGAACCAAACTTCATCTTGTCTTGGTCAAAGATTCAACCACTTGGCCAGGGCTTGTCTGTGCATATGAAAACACAAACATAGATATAGAATATATATACTAATTTTTGCAAGATCAGATAAATTTAATGTTTAGAAATCCTTTTAGGTAAAGACAATACCTAGAAAGAATCGGTAGGATGACACATCCAATGAAAAAATGGTAAAATCAATTAAAATGATTATATAGGAGATATTTTCTTACAGTCAATCCAATTATGATGTTGTTGTCAGGATTCAATTATGTAGTTTCTGAGTCAAATTTATTGACTCATGTTTCATGATTAGTGATTCACAAGAACCCATCTCTTATAAGACTGAATGATACACTTATCACTCATTGCATCTAGGTATGAAAGTAAACCAATTTTAAATAACAAAATAGGAACTTGGATCGTGGTGATTCTAAAAAATCAGTGCTCGCCAAACATCTGCATGAAAGTAAAATTTTAATAATGCATGGAAGAAGTTGAAGTCCAGGCCAGAGAAGACCTCTACATGGAGTGTATTATGTTGCAAAATTATTGACCAGACTTGGAGGACTGGTGGAACATGGTGTATTGACCATGTTAAATTATTCTGAGGTATTGGAACAAGATGAGAAGGCTTGTTGAAAGATTTGACATATTGGAGGCCCTAGGTGCATTGGGTGAAGCCTAGATTAGGATAATTTAGTGGATATTTTATGTCAAGAGAAGTTGGAATAAGTGATCAGAGGAAGTGAGTTTGTTCAAAATGTCCGAGGTGTTGGTTGTCTAAAGTCAGAGCACTCTATTTGACCATTGAGTTGAAACTAACTCCTTGAGTGACTTCCAAGACACTTGTAGCATCCTTGAGTTGAGTTGGGTTCCTTAAGGGGATAGTAGACTAGGGCTCTGCATCATTTTAGCTAAAGTTTCACTTGGTTTTGAGAATAGTTTAATATTCTCTACTTAACAAGGCCAACCACCTAAAGGTGGAAGCTCATTTGGCCCAGCCCCCCCTAACATCACTCTAAATTCCCCATTAACATCTAACATTCATTCATTCATTCATCCATTTATGAAATATAACATTCAATCATTATAATCACACAACATTCAATAACACCTAAAATTAATTAACAATTGGACATTCATCAATAATTCATCAACATTTAGTAGCACAAAATTTCATTCATTTAGACAATGTAAATATATTATCAAAAAAGGTTTATTGCAATCATTTATTTTTTGGTTTTTTCCTCAATTTTTGCATGTAACGGATAAGCAAAGCATCAAGATCTTCGTCATTCCCCTCCTATTTTTCTTGTGAACTCAATAAATACCTCCTCTTGTGTGTAGGAGGATTTTGGGTGCCAAAGGGGGGTCCACTGCAATAACAACTAAATGGGTTAGATGCACAACATTTTATATTAGTGTCACAAGTATTTCATTAATTAAAAGAAGATAACAACTGATCAAAAAAATTTAAGTAACATAATAGAGATTTTCTTTACCTGAAAATGCCTCATCATCTCAAATATGGTCCACATCATCTCAAATATGGTGAATACTTAGATCATCCTCCACTCGTTCACCATGATGTTCTGCATGCTCTAAAATGTACACAAGAAAGGTTACACCAATTTTAATTTAAAATGTTAATTGGTATTATAAATTACACAATTAATGTTCAATAGAAAATGAATACCTCCATCACTACGATGCACATTAGGTTCTTTGTCATGTGGAGGTTCTATGCAAGGATTAGAAGGCTTCATTGCAATGTCATGTGCTAAAGGGGTTAAATAAAAATCAAATAGATTATCGCTCAAGTATTCAATTTGAAATAATTTTCATTTGGCCTACTTACCTATGTGTGAATCGATGCAACAGACTGTTGGCTTTGGCGTAGGCATTTAGCCACAACTTTATAGCCTTCCTTTAAGCCAGCCTTTCTTTCTTCTTCTGTGGGTGCAACATTAAAATCTGAGCCCTACATTTTTTGCTTAATATCATCAATCCTACAGGTATTGTTTGATTAAACAAAATTGCTTGCAATTTATAAAAAAATTGATTCAAAATTTCATTTACTGCTACTTACAATTCTTGCTTGAAGTTTTGAATAACCACCAGAGCCCAATTTGTGTTGGCCAATCTTTTCTATTCTGGCCTTTGTAGCCTTTGATGTGTCCTGCAGTCTATGAAAAGTTCAAAATATGTTATATTATATAAATATAAACATAAGTAATTAGTGCATAGTTACATTCTAGATGGAAGGAAATATATTATAGCAATGATATGAAATCAAAGAAGTGGGATAGGTTTAGTTAACATATGATGTTCCACCGTGTACATATGGTGGGCCCGAATAGAGACAATGTGATTTCATTAAGATTTTCATAAAAAAACATCATTACCTGCAAACACATCATGGGATCATTAATCCAAAATGAGTAATGAATAAGTAAATTGAAATTAGAATATAAATAATAATAATTTTAAAGTACCTGGAAGCTTAGGTAATTTTAAGGGAATCATATCTTCATTGGTCAACAACGATGACGTTTGCAATTTTCCTATACTAGCAACATGGGTAGATCTAGGAAACGTTGTTGAATTATCACCAGTACTGGTCTCTGTATTCTGAGGAGGTGTATCTTGTACTGCACAAAATTATTCCACTGTGAAATATATCCAAGATTAAAGTACAAATCAAACCATAACTAACACATAATAAAATATAGAAAAACAAAGACCTACCAGGTATAGACCATGCAAACGTGGATGTTTGGATGCTCCTTGTTGCTGACATTGTAGTTGGTAATGACATCCTCATAGGAGGAGGCATATGGAGTATATCATGACCTAAATGTATAGTTTGAAGTGAGGAGTCAAGATATATATGTGAGTTTGAATAAAACAACTAGTAAATCCAATGAAAAATGTAGATTTCTAATCAGTAAGACCAATAAAGTTTTTAACCTGTTAACTTAAGGATTATTTTACCTATGGGAGTTGTACTAGTACCATCCTCACCGCGATGTCCATGAGTATTTTCTTGAGCACACAAAAAATCCTATAAGAACACATACATATTTTAGTTCATGACATAAAAGAGTATAAAATATAAAACTTTATTGAACTTTTGTTATAAATAAAGATTCATTACTGCTTACTTCCAAACTACGTGCTTGATGCATCAATTCCTCTTTCCTTGCCACCGTCTCCTCACTTGGATTTGGATCAAGCAAAATGCCAAGAATTTCTAAACTGATTCTTTGTAATTTCTTCTTGACCATATTCACGGGGTTAGGGATATCTGGGATGGCGTCATCCATATCTAACACTATGGGCATTTTTTCCACAAGAGCTTTTCCTTTTCCCTAAACATCAATTTGTGATAGGAATATCAGTAAAACTATGAGAATAACTCCAAACCCCTAAAGAAAAGAACATAATAATATAACATTTTTCTTCTATATTATTTGTACAATTACAATAGGGTTTACCTTTGCTGAAGAATGGGTGGGAGTAAAACCCCCGCCTCCATCATCAGATGGTGGATCCATGTCATCCTGTGACAAAGATTAAATGTAAAAAAAAATCAGCAAAATGAAAGCAATAGACTTAAAAAAAAGTTATTAATAAAATGGTATATTGGAGTCATAAATTGGAGGTTAGTTTATATGGTATATAGTACTTACCACCCCCATGATAGTGTCTTTTTTTGTATCTATGCAATTCAACTGGTAATCTATTAGTAGTTCTTGCCCTGCACTTATTGATTTTATCACACATACAAAAACATGATTCCCCTCAAGCGCCTCAAATATGTAATTGGGAGTTTTATTAGTTGACCCAAGTCGTGTACTATTTCTAAAAACCAAAATGTTCCCTATTTATTTTGGTCTTCTGTCAATGTACATAGTGAATACTTTACTTTGATCCTTTTCTTTCCATTGTATATAATTCGCTGACAATGCATACTTACACATACTTTTTTTTATATCAAACAATCCGCATCCAATTATTGTAATTGCAACAAGGTTAAAAAACTCCATCAATTCAACAACTTTGTTGTAACATACCTTTATGCCATCCATGGAAAATAGGCCCAAACCATGTAAGGACAATGGAGCTATACGATATATCCTCTCATTAACACAAAAATTCGTGTTAATTAGAGGTAGTTCCTTGGGTACCCATTCTTTCAGAAGATGTATGTACCTCAAGGGAACCTCAATGTCATCTATGGTATCATCGTCATAAGAACATGACCCCCCTTAAGAAAGAAAAAATTGCATGTGTTTATTAAATTTTCTTCTAGTCTTTTGACGTCTGGTTGATTTTCCTATTTTAGGCCTACTACATGTCTCACTTTCGTCTTCTATTCCCGCATTTCCCTAACTCGAGGAAGACAAGCCAGACAAGTACATATTAGGTGGTTCCTACAATCCATCAAATGATAGATATAGTTGGTAAGGAGTGAGATATTTTTCTAAATGAGGGTAATGTTGATGTAATCTATAGTGTGTATTGACTTATACCTGCCGATCCATGTCACTATGTAGGATCCTTGTAAAAGGAGTTAAATTTCCTGCATATGTGAATCATTTACATTAAGTTAGCCAAAAAATTACATGATACCTATGCTACAAATAACATAGAAGACAACATGAACAATATGCATTCATCATAATCATTGTATATTTTTTAATTCTTTACCTTTACTTTGTGTGGGCTATGCAGGATTGTCAACAAAAGGGGTGACGATGTCTGTAGTCAATTGCCTATTTACACAAAGGGTTACAATCACACAAAATATATGCATGTAATCAACACCAACAATTGAGAATCATAAGAAATACATTGGTAATTTGTTAAACAATAAATACATTAAATATACAAGTAATAACCGAAACACATGTATCATAAATCACATATGTTTTAATCATCTGAAATGAACAAATTAATTTAATTGTGCCATGGCATTAAAGTTTAATACATAATAAATTAATTTTGAAAACTTATAAGTCAAATAAATTTGTATGAATAGATCAATATTACCATCATCATCATGACCATCATTGTCATCATCATCATCATCATCATCATCATCATCAGCAGCAGCAGCATCACCATCATCGTCATCATCACCATCACCATAATCATCATCATCAACATCATCATCATCATCATCATCATCACCATCACCACCACCACCATCATGATCATGACCATGATCATGATCATCTTCTTCTTCTTCTTCTTCTTCTTCTTCTTCCATCATGTTATACTTTACTCGCCTTCCTCTTGGATCATGTCTAACAACAAATGACCAAACCAGTTTTTGTGGAACCTCTATGTAAAACACTTGCTCACATTGGCTTGGAAGAACATAGAGCTCGTCTCCAACTAGCTCAAATGACCTTGTATTAATCATTGTAAATCCATTATCATGTTGAATAACAGTTCTATCAGGATCATTTTGATTCAGTTATAGCTTGTACCATTTGACGATGAATAGAACTAATTTGAAGGATTCAAAGTCACACTTAAGTATATCATCCAAAATGCCATAGTATCTATTTTGAGATTCTTGAGGATGCATGTCATTTCTAGATAAAATATTAGTGACCTCAAAGACTGCAGTTATCCCAGAATCACAAGTTTTCTTTGTGTCATCCAACTTTTTAATGCAAAATTTATGGTCATGGTAGTACATAACTTTGTGGTGCTTAACTTGCAATTTTTAAAACATGTGAAAATCATTTGCATCATGAGTTGATATTAAACATATGGGTCATGATTATTAAATTTATACGTACCTATCTACCTCTAAAACCATTTGCTAGATCAATTACCATTAGTGTAACATTAGAATCTCCATTACGATGAGCTTCTTTAACCAATGAAGCAACACCTTCCCATGTTATTGAGTGACCATTTTGTTGACATAGTTCAATCCATATCATCATCCAATCAAGATTATTTGTAATATACAAATGTAGTGCATCCCACTTTCGACCAACTGTATAAAAAAAAGACCACTTACAAACAACTTCAATTGAAGATTTATAAAAATTAATTAACTACAATAACATCTTATAATTACCTCTCACTTTCCTCAATCTACCTTTCCCCATCAAGTACTCCCCTTCAAATTTTTTAATGGCGTTGGGGTCCCAAATGCGATCTACATGCATCTTTGTTGCAAACTTAGGAAGATATTCACTAATATACACCATGGACTGGTATAGAATATATCCCTCCACCATAGAACCCTCAGGATGTGATCTTTGTCAAACCAAACCCTTCAAAAATTTCAGGTGCCTCTCAACCATCCATATTGACCTAGTTTGTATAGGTCCACACAATTCAATCTCCTCAACTTGATGTATGAGGTAGTGTTCTTGTGCATTGAAAAAAGTATAAGGTAAAAAATTTTGCATTTCACACATAAGATGAGGAATTTTCTCTTCCAATATTTTATATCTTCTTTATTGATTTCTTTCGATGACAACTGCCTAGAAGCGATTCAACACGCAAAAGCATATAAATGAGAATTTACAAAAAATATACAATAAATTACTGAAAAAGTAAAATAAGTCACAAATATAATATCTATACAACAAATCTAATAAATAACGCTTCTAACCTCGTGTATTTTCCAAGATCATATATAACTTTTTTGACACTATTGTCAAAGTGGTGTGGGAGAGATAGAGGTAGAACGTACTGTAATAATTATAAAATGATCATTTTAATATTTTAGAGAACAATACAATCAAAACTACATGAAGTATATAAATATATAGAGAATAAAAAATAACATGAATTACCTTAATAAAGGTATGCCAATCATGTGTTTTCATCCCTGAACCAAATTCACTTTTCTTTGATATGAGATTGTTTATGTTCGCAGCAAACCCTATGGAAAATTAAATTTTTTGTATGATTTATTTTATATCATTGCTTTGCTACTCCAATAGTAACCAAGTAAGGGCACTTATATCAATATGGTCTCCATTGTTATTTGATCGAATGACATTTTTCAATGCATGGTTGGAATCTTCAATGTTGGTACAAATTTTGACAATTTTTTCTTTATCACACCTTCCGTCCAATAATTTCCATAATGTCTCTATTACATTATTTCTAATATGCATAGCATCAAACAAATGCACGATTTCAAGGTACTCGTAGTATGAAAACCTGTTAAATTGTCTAGGATAAATTTTTAGTCCTTTTGGAAGTTGGTCATTGACGCCTTGACGACCTTCACGAGTATCAATTACATCATCATTAAACGAAAGACAATATCAAAATATAAATTTCAAAAAAAAACCATCACATTGAATGAAATTACCTCATCAATTTATTCTATTGTATTCCAACTTTCATAGGCGAGGTGTCATTCTTCATGGCTTTGATGCAGTCTCTTCTTTCCCATTGAAAATATATTTTTTCGGTAATTCGATACTTATGATTTCTATGGAGAAAGTGCATATAATCATCGAACATCTTCTTTCCTAAACTTTTTGAATGATGAGATTTCATCTTTGGACCACAAAATGGACATGCAAATTTTTCCTTTATCTGAAGACCTACAAGATCATGTATAATTGGATTGAATATATTGATTTTGATAATTACAATTATCATGTGCAAACTAAGACATACAACAAAGATGTGTTAGCACTATAACATACAATAAATATGTTTTAACAATATAATATACCATAAAAATGTGTTAGCCTAGGGGCATCATGTATTGTCCATACAAGCATTGCATGGAATTGAAAGTGTCTTTGTCATATTGGTCTAGAGATGTCATACATAGTGACCCCATTTCATAAATCCAACAACGCATCGATAAGGGGCTCAATATATACATTCATATCTTTAACTTGGTATTTACCTGGTTAAATAAACAGAAAAATTACATATTTATTATCATTTTGATGCGGTATTTATAAATAAATTTAGATGACTATTGAATAAAAAAATACCTGGAACAATCATTGCCAACATTATGTGCTCCCTATTTATCGACATCCAAGGAGGAATATTATTGTCGATAACAAAAATAGGCAACATCGAGTAAACAAATCTCATCTCTCCAAATGGATTGACACCGTCCACTACCAATGAAAGCTTAAGATTATGAGTTTCTTCTTTAAAGTGTGGCCAAGTTTCCTCTATGTCCTTAAATACAAAATCATCAGCAGACATTCTCATAATGTCATCTCGACTTTTATTGCGTGCATGGTAATCCATAAATTCTGCAAAGGTAGTGCACCTGAATAATTATTGCAGACGTGGAATAATGGGAATATACCAGAGAAAATTGTGACGCACCTTTTTTGTTATTTGATTAGTTCAATATCTACTAATATGAAAATCAGGGCATTCTGTTGCAAATTCATGTTGTTTATGATATATAATATGATCATTGGGACATGCATGTATTGTTTGATACTCCATCCCAATATCTTTCATAATGGCAGATAGTTCCTGGTACGAGCGAGGTAGAAGGTTTGATGGTAGTAACAAACACTGACCTATCAACCTATGAAAAAAGATATAGTTAGCATACATGATTCACCCTCTGTTAACAATAAGGAAATTATGACTAAAAGAGATGAAAAATATGACATATATGACATACCTTAACATTCATGACATTGCTACGTTGGATAAACAATTCAAAACCTTGAATTTCACCAAAAAAAATATAGCGGAGAAAAGAGTTGTTTGGGAGCCTTTGTATAGGGGCTCATGTGTCTTCTCAAGTATAGATAAATCAAGGTCATCTTCATCATCATGATCAATTGGGATAGTACTATCATCTTCAATCATATTCTCTGGCATATGATCAGCTGCAACAATACCATGATCTTTAATTGTGTTCTCTGTCATAGAATCATCTCTTCCATGGAATCATTATCTTCTCCTTGGCTATTCACACCTCCATGTTCCAACACTTGGAAATTCACATTCTCCAGATTGTTATGGTCCATAACATGTAACCCAGGGTGGTTAACCTATATCAAAATGATGACATTAAATTAACCATGACCATGATCTCATCATCAATTGATTTCTTAT
>MU225892.1:51431-113528 GCA_018584345.1 Thuja plicata
GGTGGTTAACCTATATCAAAATGATGACATTAAATTAACCATGACCATGATCTCATCATCAATTGATTTCTTATGTATATAAATTGTTAAAACAATATATTGAAATACTTACCAATGGACAAAAATTATGCCCCCTTTAATGTGACCATACTCTCTACAATGTTTCTCAGCAGTTTTGACTAGCAATCTTCGAGTCTTTAAGCCCTTGCAATTTTTGTAGGGAAAATAACATTTTCCATCACCTTTTCTTTTAAAATTAGCCCACAATCTAGAAATTGTCTTCTTATTTTGTTCTAGGTTCATATTGTTAGTCATGGTCTTTCTTCACAGGAAAATATTCAGGCTATAATTATACCAAAAACTTGTCTCCCATACTCTAAATTTAGATATTAACATTGTAATACATCAAATATAAACATAGTAGCATAAGTACTATCTTGTATAAAATGTGAATAAAGACCACACTAGACTCATGCTAAAAAGAAACCTAAGTTTGCACTAGTTTTTGGAGTCTATAGTTTGTTTTAATCAAATGAAGAAGAATAAAAAGTTAATCTATAGTTAGTTTTACATTTAGTCACCCACTCTATCTTTCATATCTACCAACTAATCATGCATGCTTTTATGAAGCCATTTTTATCTAAGGATATATTTCATGTCTTTAATCTCTCTCTAGATGAACAATGAGAATTAGGCCTAACTCATTTCATGATACCAATTACTATTTTGGCCTTAGGAAGTTGAACTAAATAACATGCAATAACTACTATTTAAGAAAGACAATTCATGATGGATACATAAATGAATATATTAAGCATAAGGAAAATAAGAAGTTTATGTTAACACCTTTAATTGCCTTGTGGGATAAAAAAGGAACATAGTGTCATTTATTTTTGGGACAAGATATACATGTTTTTTTAGGGATCAAAGCAAGAGGATACAACTTGGAAAGGGGTTGAAAAGTTACATCAGAGAATGAAAAATGACAGGGTATAATTCAGACCTACAAGATAGTCTTTTTTGGGATAGGAAAGCATCAAAGTTGGAACTATAGAATGACCTTTAGGAGTTAAAAAGAGATTTAAAGGAAAACCTTCAGAAGTACAAGGTCAAAGGGGTCAAGAAGACCTGAGAAAGATAGAGGAAAAGAAGAAGCAACAATAGGGATATGACTGCCCCATAAAGGGGACTAAACATACATTTTGAGTACTGATTTTTGTTCTAATTTTCATGTAGGGTACATGGATAAGAAGACAACATTTGGGGAATTTTTATCGCAACCAAATTCCCCTATGATACCACACAATAAAGTACCTTCAAGGAGGATTCATGGAACAAGGAGATAACCATTTATCTCTTGGGACAAGAGATATTTCCTAAGAGGGGAGTATGGTGCAAGACCAAATCATGGACCAGTTGAAGACATAAAGGCTACAATGATCAAGGATGGATTTACAAGGACTTAAAGGGTAAATTATAATGTCTTGAAGCCAATTATGGTTTTTCAATGTAATAAATTCAATGTAATGTCAAAAATTCCTAATGGTCCTTAAAGGACCACGGGACCAAATATTGAAAGTAAAGGATCCATCTTGTATAAAATCAACTTATGCAAACAATCGACTAGGGAATTATTAATACATGACCATTCCTATGGTTGGAATGAAAGTTATGTATTTTCAAAGAAGCTATATGCATAGGTGACAAACATGCAGATTTGACCAAGACCTACTGGGAGCTTGACCCAGCAACAAATGGACTTGTGATAATTTTCATAATAGGACATATGTTGTTGGGTAAGTTCCCTGTAGTACTTAGTAAAATCTACATGTTCATCACCTATGCATATACCTTCTCTAATCAAATCTTATATATAGGTGAAGGTTGTATATTTTGTATATGTTGTGTGTGTGTGCACGCATGTGTGTGTGTGTGGAAGAAAAATAACCTGAGAAAGTGAATCAAGGAATGATGCCCCTCTCATAGAAAGGCCTGCAATATCTCTAAAACTGATCACTTATCCATCGTCTTTAAGTGAAGAGGACAAAATAGATACTGGCCTGAAAAAAGAGGTATATAGAATCTTAGAACAAATACATAGAGAGTAGTGATAAACATGAATATATGGAGCAGTCAAAAGAATGATATGGTCTACATAATTTTCATACTCATGTGGATCTCCTCTAAAATACCCTCTATACTTGACAACCAATCCAAAATGAACTTTAAACTTTCCTGCAACACTCAAAACTGACAGTTACACTAATTTCTGGTTTATACAAGTTGTCAAGTTGACAACTACCATGTCAACTTTGACCATTTCAAACCATGACTTTCTTAGACACCTTATCTAAGGCTTAAAACATTCTAACCCAACCAAAATACTATCTCTAAGGTCATTTAGACCTCATAGTGACCCTTAAGGCATATTTTTCCAATAAGGCACTATTACAACATTTTAGCACATTTAGTGCATTTACAACATTTTAATGGCTTTTGATAAAAGATATAAGCTGGTGAATATATTATGTATATTTGTATTGACAGGTCAGCTTAGAGCTCTATGTTACATATGCTCTCTTCTTCATGTACTCTAATGACAGGATAAGTTGACTCTAAGAATTTAACTAAAAGTTTTTAAATGATAAATATGGTATAACAAAAAGGAAACATAACTTTCAAGTAGGCAACTCACTCTATTCTGTGAAACATATCTATCCCAACATTCTAAAACTTGGCCAAAGGTTCCTATATAAGGTACCACAAAAACAAATCCAACCAAGTTCTAAATACCAAAAAACCAAGGAATTTCTAAGCACACAGACCTAGTTATATATTGACATGAACAAAATGTTATAGATTTATCATGTCTTTGGAGTTGTTTATTAAGAGGCACAATGCAAATTTTCATTTATATGTGATATGTTTTCATGCCTTGCTTCTCTATATTACTAATATAGACTATATATCTCATTCCACTTCATTACCCTAACTATTTCTATAATAAGTTTATAACCCCCAATTAAAGTGTTGATAACATATAAGGATTTAAAATATCCATACTAACCTGACGAACATAAATGTAGAAAATAAAAACCAACCCTCTTATTTAAATAAATTTTTGCTTCCACGAACAATTTGATATTAAGGCTATCAAAAAATAGTTACATATATAAATTAAGGAAAAAAAAATCACATATATTGACACAATGGAACCTTGATGTGATTATAAAATATATTAATGCGACACTAGATTGAATCCTAAATTAAATACAACATGGACTAGGAAGACCTAAGTAAACCATTCACACATCTTATCTTTAACAATTCTTCTTTCCAAGTAAAGGAAGATAATATTGACCCAAATTTCAATATACCAAAGCCTCATTATATTCATATTTGGAGACTGTAATTCTCTAATTTATATAGAAAAAACCAATCACAACAATAATCAGTGTTGATTACAATTATTCAATTGTGTATTGTCATTGATGTTTACAAAAGTACAATGATATTTACACAAATGTCTAATCCTATCCGAGCATAGTCACTTCATGCCAAGCACTCTTGGGCATTAAAGAGGACCAAAGTGATTTTTAGTTCTAACTGAGTTCACTCAGGCTTTACAGTATTGTTCGGGCGTTGAAAGATTTTAGTTGATTGAGTTAAACAAGTAGTGTCAGCTAACTAACATTAGTTTATATTTTATGGATAATTGGCTATATGCAGCCGACAAACATGAGTTTTATTATTTATTTGGAAAGATATTAAGGCCGACTTGACAAGGCTTATCATATATATAAGGTCAAGTTTGGATTGAATGTTGTGGAAGTACATGTGTTTATGACATGAAGAGTGAAGGTGAAATCAGATGAGATTCTGATTGAGGATAGAACATAGAAAACTGCAACAGAATATTTGATCAGTGAGGATCAAGTAATCAAATCCAAAACAAAGATCTAAATCAAGAAAGATAGTTTCTTAACAAAATGGGTCAATCCATTGTTACTTTCTAACAATTGTAGCAATGATCAAAATCTCTTAATAGCCTTTTGTAAATCCTCTCAGAAAGTGATATTTCTACATTGAAGTGTTAGAAGACCTCTAACAAGGACACTCATTACAGGGTGAATAAATCCTCTAATAGGGTCACACCTAATAGTGTGTTATTGTAACCTTTAACAGGTTTGGCTCCTAACAGGGCTCACTTTAGAAGAGTGAAAAACAGTGACTAGTTGCAATTGGTGGTTTTCCCATATTGGGTTTCCATGTTAAATCTTGGTGGTATCTATGTACATTTCATTTTGTTTATGGTTTATGTTTTTGCAATTAATTACTAAAGATAATCACATTTAATATCTTAATATTTTCTATGTTAACCAAGTGACAGTAGAATATATGTGTTAACTGAGCAACAGTGACAAATTTGTTTAAGACATCTAAGGGACTTGGATTTGTTTTTGTGGTAACTGATTCACCCATCCCCTCTCAGTTACTCAACTCATTTCCAAAATTTGGTATCAGAGCTGCAAGTTCTTACAGGGAAGGTTTCAAGGCCTAAGCTAAAGATCAAAGATGTCTTACAGAAGGGAGATCCCGAAGCTTAACAAAGAAAATTTTTCTGCATGCCAAGATTTGATGAGGCTACATCTATCTACCATTGGAGATACTGGTTTTCAATTCTTGGACCATAGGTATGTGGAACCACCGAGACCTTTGAATATGGATCAGATGATAGACATGAAGAATCATAACATAATGATGATTGATATAGCCTCTACACTCAGCTATTCCAAAATTGATGAAGTCAAGGACTGCCCTACTGCCTTTGATATGTGGAACAAATTGCATGATATTCATGGAGGAGATGTCAATGTAAAGAGAGACAAAGAAGAAAGTCTCCGAGGTCAATTTGATCAGATGAAAATGAAAGGAGATGAAATTACAAAATACAGTGAAAGAATCAAGAAAAGTGTCAGTTCCATCAGAGCTTCTGGTGGAGTAATTGAAGATACAACAGTGGTTAGTAAGGTATTGAGAAATTTACTTCCTATTTATGCAATTAGAGTTTCAACTATTCAAGAAATGAGATGCAGTAATGGTATAACTCTAGATGGATTGGTCGAAAGACTTAAATCCTTTGAGTTGGATAACTTTGACAATTACTCTCCTAATCTTAGCAATCTTTAGTCTGCATTCAAAGCTAAATTAAACCTTGGAAAGATGAAAGGAAAACAGATTGACAGTGACAGTGATGATGAATCTGATGATGAAGATCTAGAAATAATTGAAACATTACACTCAAGGAGAGCTGCAAAAGGAAAAGGATAGTACAAAGGAAGAATACCATTAATTTTCTTTTCATGTGATGAAGTCGGTCACATTGCTGCAAAGTGTCCAAACAAGGAAGACAAAGGTGAGAAAAAATTCAACAAGTACAAAGGCAAGAAATATTTCAAAAGCTACAAAGATAAAGGTAAGAAATCTTGTTATATTGCTAAAGATTCTGATAGTGATTAAGATGAAGATGAAATAGTTTATATTTCTATTAAGGATGAGTCAGATAATGGAAAGACAATGCTATATTCTCATATTAGCAAGAATGACACTTGGATAATTGATAGTGGTTTTTCTCACCACATGACTGGTGATAAAACCAAATTTGAACATATCGAGCACTATGATGGTGAGAGTGTCATTTTTGGGAATGATGAACCCTGCTATGTGAAAGGTAAATGTTGTATTTCTTTAACAGAAGGAATCAAATGTGATAATGCTTATTGGGTTGAAGGACTAAGGTGTAATCTACTAAGTGTGGCACATTTAAATAACATTGGTTTCAAGGTAGAATTCATGAATGGTAAGGCCCAGCTCCTGGATGGTAAGGGAAACCTAGTTGGAACTGGTAAAAAAACTAAAGGTAATCTATTTTATCTTGATCTCAATGAAAGTTCATATTTTATTGCACAAGTAGAAGAAATCTGGTTATGGCATAAAAGGTTATGTCATGTGAACTTTGATAACCTGGTTTACATAAGAAAGAACAAAAGAGTAAGAGGAATTCCCATTCTGAAGAAACCTGAACTAGAAATATGCAAACAATGACAAATTGGGAAGATGGGCAAAACTAGCTTTAAGAGAAAGAATTACAATACAAAAGAAGTTTTGGAATTGCTACATATTGATTTATGTGGACTAATTAGAACAACAAGTTACACAGGAGAGAAGTACTTCATTCTATTTGTTGATGATCATTCCAAAATGATAACTGTTATGTTTCTCAAAGAAAAGTTAGAAGCTTTTAAGAAGTTCAAATAGTACCTAGCTAGAGTTGAAAAAGAAACAGGAAAGAAACTTAAATGCTTAAGATCTGACAGAGGAGGAAAATTCATTTCTAATTAATTCAATGAATTCTGCAATGAAAGAGGAATCAAAAGACAAGTATCTACCCCAGGTACTCCACAATAGAATGGTATAGTAGAAAGAAGGAACCGATCCATTATGGATTGTGCAAGAACCTTGATGATTGAAAAGAATGTTGCTACCAAATACTGGAAGGAAGCCATCAGCATTGCAATTCACATCTTGAACCAAGTTCAACTAAAGAAACATACTGAGAAGACACCTTTTGAATTATGGTATGGCTATAAACCTAATATTCATTATTTCAGAGTATTTGGCAGTAAACGTTACATCTTGAAGGAAGCAATAAATGGAAAATTTGATGTAAAAGATGATGAAGGTATATTCCTAGGCTACTCCTGTAAAAGCAAAGTATATAAATGTTTGAATCTTTCTACTCATAAAGTCATAGAAAGTGTGCATGTAAGGATTGATGAGTTTGCAGAAAGAGGTTAAGAATAGAGTAGTAAAGAGCCTCTAGATTATAGAAATTTTTTGTATTATGAACCTGATACTATACCTAAGACACAAGCAATGGTGATTGGACAACATCCATGTCAACCATTGAATTCATCTGCACAAACCCAAATAGTTCAACCTGAGTTGCAACATGTGCAACCTGAGCTGCTGGTAGATGAAACCAAGTCATAGACTGAAGAGACCGAGTCATAGAAAGAGGGAACTTAGTCACAGATAAAGGCACCTGAGTATTAGACAGAGGCACCTAAGTCTCAGACAGTGGAACCCAAGTATCAGACACAAGAACATAACAGAACTTTTGAGCATGGTGAACCAAGTGGAACAAGCCCAGAATCAAGAAGGAAGGATCTTGTACTTGCAAAATATGTAAGAAGGCATCATTCACTTGAACAAATAATTGGAGATCAGACAGAAGGTGTAATGACAAGGAACATAATTAAAGGTACATGTTTGCTTAGTGAAATTGAACCTAGAACTATTAAAGATGCATTGAATGATGAAAGTTGGATTGAAGCCATGAATGAAGAGATTGAGCAGATAGAAAAGAACAAAACCTAGACTCTTGTACCTAGACCAAAAGATAAGAATGTTATTGGTACTAAGTGGGTTTTCAGAAATAAGATGAATAAAAAAGGAGAAGTTTCCAGAAACAAGGCAAGATTAGTATGTAAGGGATATGCTCAAGAAGAGGGTATTGATTATGGAGAAACATTGTCTCATGTTGCAAGACTTTAAGGAGTTAGAACTCTTGTGGAATATGTTGCACACAAAGGATACAAGGTATACCAAATGGATGTAAAATCTACATTCCTGAATACAATTCTTGAATAAGTCTATATTGAGCAACCTAAAGGTTTTGTAGATCCTAACAAAAGGAAAATGGTTTGAAAATTACACAAAGCATTTTATGGACTGTACCAAGCTCCTAGAGCTTGGTATGAAAGACTGTATGGTTACTTCATAAGCATTGGATTTTAGAGAACTAATGACAATAGTATCTTGTATATCAAAGAAGGACCTCAGAACAAAATACTATTAGCAGAAATATTTGTTGATGATATATTGTTTACTGGATATGATTACTTATGCAAAGCATTCTCAGAAGCTATGAATAAGGAATTTGAAATGTCTATGTTTGGTGAAATCAAATTTTTTGTTGAATTACAAGTTTATCAAATAAAGGATGGTATCTAGATTATCCATTCTAAATACAACAAAGAGATACTTAAGAAATTTGGGATGGAAGACTCCATACTAGCTGGAACACCCATGCCTACTGGACATAAGTTGTTTAAGGATGATGATTCAAAGGAAGTAAACTAGACTACCTACAGATCCATGATTGGTAAACTTCAATATGTTGTTCACACCAGACATGATATTGAAATATCAATTGGTATTGTTGCAAGGTTTTTATCTAATCCTAGAGAAAATCATTTGATGGCTATCATAAGGATTCTGAGATATCTTAAGGGTACTGAAGATTATGGATTATGGTATAAGAAAGGAGAAAAATTTGATTTGAAGAATTTTACTGATGTTGATTGGGCTAGAAGTATTGATGACAGAAAGAGAATAAGTGGTGGAGCATTATTTCTTGGAAAGAGGTTAGTCTCATGGACAATAAAGAAACAAAACTGTATTTCTCAATCTATAGCAGAAGCATAGTATGTTGTTGCAGTAGTAAATTGTTCAAATATCATATGGTTCAAACAAATGTTGTCAGGTATGAAGATAGAAATTATATCACCAATTATTATCTACTGTGACAACACCAGTGCTATTAACATCTCAAAAAACCCTATGATGCATACTAAGACTAAACATATTGCAATAAAGTATTATTTCTTGAGAGAATTGGTTCAGGACAAGGAAGTAAGATTGGAATATGTGAATACTAAAGAAAAAATTGCAGACATATTCACAAAACCATTACCTAAGGATGTATTTTTGTATCTTAGAGGAAAGATAGGGGTAATTCCCCTAACTGAGGCTCACTAAAGCATAGTTTAATGATGCATCAATCGAGCTATAGAAAAGATTTAACATGTTGATGTAGGTATTTAGAGCTTATTGCATATGAATCAGTACAAATAGGTACATTAAAACTTCATTAGATATGGCATTTGGTGTCTTTGGCAGGGATAACTTTAAGAAACCCCCCTTTAGAAAAATATATAAAATCCTGGCGAATCTTTCATTTTATTTTTTAAAAAATTAATTCCTATTGGTGAATCTCTCAATTTTTTGGGAAAACAAATTATTTGTATTGGCGAATATTTTTTAATCATAAATTTTTTATAGAAAATATTGGTGAATCTCAAGCAATAACCAAAATTTCATTAATGACCATGGAAAATAATTATATTTAAAGAAAAAAGAGTTCTTATAGAAAATTATTAGGCTAACTATGAAAATATTCGATGGGTTTAAGGGAGCTCTATAGTATCTAGTTGCTACCATTTATTTAAAATATAATCAAATAATCCTCATTGTATTGTGTGAGATAAATGTATCATTATTTTTATTATTATCATAGGACCCAAAATTTCTTCAATGTCATTGATTTATCAACAATCCAAAGGAAATCTTAGCCCCGATAAGCATTACAAATAAGATAGTAACATTTTTGCCTCATGGAAGATAATGAAGATCACTAGATTATATTTTAAGTCAATAATGACAACTAATATTGGTGACACAACCCTACTATAACTAACAGTTATGATATATTATTGGTGAATTAATTTAGATTTCTATAATAACTGATAAAATTTAGGCGAATTGAATCTAACCATCTGTCAAATAGTAGGCGAATATTTGAGTTCAGATTTTTAATAAAATAAATTATTTGACGATTTAAATATTTCTAAAATAAAATTTTGTAAAAGCTTGGCGATTTAGGTCACCTTAAATATTGAATTATTAGCCAAATTTGGATTCTCAAATTTCAAAAATTAGCCAATTAGCGAATATTAGCCACTAAAAAAATCACTGGTCTTTGGCATTGGTTTTCAAAGAGGGAGAGATTACTTATGTCATAAAGATTACTAATGGAGAGATTGATGATAGAGGGAGAACTTTATCCAAAACAAAGATTAATGTAAGAGGGAGAAATTTGTATTTCAGTGATTGTGAAGACAGAGTGAGTTTTTGGATGAGAATTAGAATGAAGCTAAAGACATTAATAAAATTTGATGAGAATCAGAATGAAGCTAAGGACATTAATAAAAATTTCATTCTTATGTCTTCTGCTCTATAATTCTTTGTATTATGACATGTTGTGTTGCCATCAATGCCAAAGAGGGAGATTGTTGATGAAAATTATTCAATTGTGTATTGTCATTGATGTTTACACAAGTACAGTGATGTTTACACAAATGTCTAATCCTATCTGATAACAGTCAGTTCATGCCAAGCACTCTCAGGCATTAAAGAGGACCAAATTTATTTTTAGTTCTAATCGAGTTCACTCAGGAATTATAGTATTGTTCAGGCATTGAAGAATTTTAGTGTTGACCAAGTTAAACAGTTAATGTCAGCTGACTAACAACAGTTTATATTTTATGGATAATTGGCTATATGCAGCCAACAAATATGAGTTTTATTATTTATTTGGAAGGATATTAAGGCCGACTTGACAAGGCTTATCAAATATATATAAGGTTAAGTTTGGATTGAATATTGTGGAAGTGCATGTGTTTATGACATGAAGAGTGAAGGTGAAATCAGATGATATTATGATTGAGGAAAGAACACAGAGAACTGCAACAAAATATCTTACCAGTGAGGATCAAGTAATCGATTCCAGAATAGAGATCTGAATTAGCAAAGATAGTTTCTTATCAAAATAGGTCAATCCATTAATTGTTACTTTCTAACAATTGTAGCAGTGATCAAAATCTCTTAACAAAGTAAACTTAAGAGTCTTTTGTAAATCCTCTCACAAGGTGACATTTCTACATTGAAGTGTTAGAATACCTCTAACAAGGCCGCTCCTTACAGGGTGATTAAATCCTCTAATAGGGTCACACCTAATAGTGTGTTATTGTAACCTTTAACAGGGTTGGCTCCTAACAAGTCTCACTTCAGAAGAGTGAAAAATAGTGACCAGTTGCAATTGGTGGTTTTTCCCATATTGGGTTTCCATGTTAAATCTTGGTGTTATCTGTATATATTTCATTGGCTTTATGATTTATGTTTCTCCAATTAATTACTAAAGATAATCATAGTTAATATCTTAAGATTTTATATGTTAACCGAGTGATAGTAGAATATCTGTGTTAACCGAGCAACACTAACAAATTTGTTTAAGACATATAAGGGACTTGGATTTGTTTTTGTGGTAACTGATTCACCCCTCCCCTCTCAGTTAGTCAACTCATTTCCAATAAATCAGACCATCAAATTTATAATGGTGACTAAATTAAAATTAGAATGATTTAAACCGTTCATATAATTCCTAAAATCACACATATAGAAACAAAGCTAATGTTAAGAAAACAATGATATAAAATCACACCTGGAGAAACCAACCTAATGTTAAAAAAAGAATGATATCAATTTAGAACTTCTTTCCTTTAATTTATATTTATCTCCTATTCTAAATGCAATTATAAATATGATTTTAAAATATAATATTTCTAGATAAATTCATTAAAATTACATTTAATTTTAGATGTAGCAATGAAAATATTATTTGGTTCAGTAATGTGTTTTCCTATTTACATTTTCTTACAAAAACAATGCATTTTACATGATCAATCTATGATTTTTCTAATACCCTCTGATTGTAACTTCTTTCAATTCATGTAAATATTTTGTTTCTTGCATTGTACATGCTCAACCTCTGATATTTTGTATACACGGCTAATTGTAACTTTCTTATAAGTTACTTGTTTCCTACAAATGGGATATGTGTTAGATACTCTCTATTGTCAGCCATAGACACTGCTATTTTTGCAGGTCTTCAGAGCTTAACCAGAGTGTGGATCATCTTTATTTTGGCTTATATAAATTATCTAACATGGATTCAAAACCCCCTTGTGACTGTATGTAATTTTGAATGAGAAGGATAAGAGAAAATGCATTATCTTGCAATCAAACTTCTAAGCTATAGATGGAGTCTTTTCTCAGGATTCAACTGTATAGTTTTGTGAAATTTCTATATCCACCTTTATTATAATATTTAAATAATTAGAATTAAATATTATTTACACATGAAACAATAAGATTACATATAAGAAAAAATGTTTTTAACAATCTAAATGCAATTTTTTTAGAATGGTTCAATTTAACTCTATCTCAATATCAGTATGAATGCTTCTTTATTAGGTATTTTTTGTAACCATAGATATAATTCTAGACTCCCTTATTCAAACTATTAATTACAAAACTCTCTAGCTAAAATATCTTTAATGGCTTCCATTTGGTGACTTGTCTGTGGAAACTTGGTTATTCCAAAACAGGCCTACTTATCTTCATTTAGACAAACCAAATTTACTGGGGAGGGAGAGTTATAGGGGCAGGTAGTAATATAATAAACTCTCCTCTAAATCAAATAAAAAAGTTAATAGATAAAATATTGTATTGATTAATATATAGTAAATCAACAATGCAGAAATTCAGTTGATTGAGTAGAATTGGTGATAGTCATGATATATTCTTTGATTATATCATCTATCAAACTTCAAATTCCTAGATGTGTGATATAAGGAATAAAGTTGGGACTGTATTTGAAACAAATTTGATTGAATGAATACCTTCAATCCTTGAGATGCATGATATAGGAAGGTTGGCTAAGATTGTATCTGAAATGAATTTGGTTGAATGAATACCCTCGATCTTGATGTTCAGTCTATCGGCATAGATTCATATTTCATATCAAATAACAAAGTGAACTCATGAATCCAAAAACTATACAGTTAACCCCAGATTAAAGATTTTTTTTCACTTTCTTAACAAAGAAAATGTGATTCAGGTTTTGAAATATGTTAGGTCCTAACTGTAGTGGTCACTAGTGTAGAAATTTTATTCTTGGGCTATAAGGGAGTCCACAAAGTAACATGGAGTTTAGTATGTTTTTTCATTCGACAGATTCTGTTATAAAGTGAGGGCATCCATTTTGATAAGAATTGTTGTTCTTGTGTGTTTTTTTATGAGCTCCATTTCTATTTACAAGCTATTCACCAATTACAAGATTCCCCTAAGACCTAAAGACCCCAGAAACTAGACTAAGGGTTCAAGTGGATGAAGATATTAGTATATTGTCTGTAATTTGTACACATGTTTCAAGAGGGATTCCCTACATTATGATTTTTTTAACCCATGACAAATTCTTCTTTTATTAATGGCGAATCTGTTTAGTTCAAAAATATGTATACGTAATGAGCTTCTCATATCAGATAAGCTGTCATTTTACTAAGATTCCAAATGTTACCAATTCTAATAAAAGTGTCTCTCCATAAAATAAAATGACTCACGACTCATTTCAATGAAGGATATCAAATGATTTGAAAATTTTAATTAGTTAGTAAATAATGTCGTATTTGTACTTTGAGTAGGAAGGTCTAATGTTATACTCAAATGTAATGAATGCTAAGTGAAAAGAACATCTAAGAAAATAATGATGTTAACCCATGACACAAATATTGATCTTACAAGAAAACAAGGTCTAGAATTTAAAAAATATATGCAAAGCACAAAAATTTGACATTCAAAATACTCATTGAAGAAAAATGAGATCTCATAAAAAAGTGTCCAAGAATGAGCTTTTTAGTATGTGAAAGCCATGGTTTTTTTACCTCTTTTTTATTCACAATAATGTGATGGGCCATAGTGGGTCCATCTCTTTCAATCTTGCACACTCTCTAATAAAATATACACTACTCATTGGATTACTAACTCCAATGGTGCAAATAGCTAGAGTAGAATCAAATAATATATGCATGTCTTGTTCTTGAATCAACAACCTAATGAGTCTTTAGCTAGACAACTTAAAACCCTATACCTCACACCAAACAAGTATAAATCACACCCGATAAATTTAAACTGATATAAAAAGAAGAAGTTCAGAAGAATCAAACCAAGATGCAAGCAAATCAAAACTCTCTGTTTGAATAGCATTAAGCTATGAACAGTTATCGATATCAAACCAATCATGCAATCAAATCAAAATTCTCTGTTTAAATATCATTAATGTTAGTGTTTCTCTTGGTGGCAGTCTTGGATAGCATGATAGAAATGAAAATTAGAATGGTCAATTTATCTGTAGGTAAAAGCCTTGAGTGATGACATTATGTGATGAGGAAAACAATCAATTTTTTGAGCCTTTTTATGTCAAACCTTAGTTATTATTTTACTTTATCTTGAAACAAAGCATAGTATAGAGAGCTAAGGAGAAATATGGGTGCAGATGTATAGACGAGATTTTACAAGTCAATAACCCAACCAAGGAACTCATGCACAAATAGGGCTCACCCACTGGTAGTGCTACGTCAAAAAAATATAATCATGTTTCAAAAGACATGCAAAGCTCCCATAAGATTTACATAGTTGTTATGCAGAAACCCATTGCAAACACAAACATTTAATGATGCAAAAAAATTCTAATATCAACTTGGAACTAATTAAAATATTTGGTTATTGACCGACATGAAAGGTTTGAGACATTATGTAATCTTAGTTTTTGTCCTTGTTTAAATCCGAATGTTGTGCATACAAGTTAGTGAATGGTGCCAGAAGCTTTTTTTTTAACTTATAAACTATTTGGTTCTTACATTATTAGTAAAAGGGGGTTCAACTTCCAACACAATCACTTTCCAAATCATCTTTTATTTTAGATTTAATTATAATAATACAATGCTATATATATGGTTTTTACTTGTCTCTCTAGTAGTTTGGCATGGTTTGTAATTCTCTCTGGTAGTTTGGCATGATTTGTACTTCTCTCTGGTAGTTTTACATGGTTTTTGGTTTTTCAAGTGGCCTCATTGATGCCATGTGATAACTAAGAAATCATAGGTATGAGGATAATTGGTAGATTTCTGGACCAGTTTTGTTTGTAGCCTAAAATAAGCAAAGTACCATTTAGAAAGTTTGATTCATTGAGATACAATAGTTGAATTAAAGTGGTCACTCTTGCCAAATGAATATGTGATGCATAAACCTTTTGGTAACTCCTCTTCCTCTTTCAAATGAAGCCATGCCAAACTCATCTTCCTCATAGCTCTCCTTCCACACCATAAAAATCATAGCAGAATGCAATGGTCTGATAGAATACTCCACATTCAGCACACCAGCACATTAGTTCATTCTTTGCAAACCATATATTTTTTCTGAAGTCCTCAAAAAGGGTTTTCATTTTCTTTTGAAAATGGTATTCATCTTCTTGAGGAGGGCTCATGTCATAAAGGAGGAAGCACACAACTTGAGTAGGGAATAAATCAACCTTAGAAGTCACCAATACCGACCATGCCCAAGCAATTAATCTCACATGGTCAAAGAAGGAGGAATGTCCAACAAGAAAGGTGTTTTAAACCCTTATGATTCACCTTCATACATACTCAAACTTGTTTGCAAACTCGTGCATGTCCATGGTTGGGGGATGCATTTTTGGGTTGGGTTTTTTAGAGGCCATTATTTTGTGGATGGTAGGAAATTGATGCCTCCTCCTAGATCTACACAACCCAATAAATTGCTGAAGTTTAATTTGTTATGGACTCTAGCAAGAAAATTGACACAACAAATTTACTATTTTACACTATTTTTTTTGGATGGGGATGACGGATGTGTTTTTGGGTTGAGTTTTTTGGAGGCCATGTTGTAGGGGATGGTTGGAAATTGACTAGTAAAAAAAGGAAAATTTAAAAATTATAAAAATCAAATATTCATATGATTACATAAATAAGGAATTCATCATATATACTTAATAGAACCTTAATACTTTAAATTCGTCTGAGATGGAGATAGGATGAGAACCTTAATACATAATTTTAGAGCTGAATTGATATTTAAAAAGAGTTAACACTCAAACTAACAAAATTTCAATACTTTTGTTGTCAGTATGGATATATTTTAACGCATATTAATATTTGGCATTTATATGTTAAATATCCTTATCACTTGTAAAATGTTCATTCCTAATTATTAACTTTCTATATCCATCTTGGAGCTCCACTATGTCAATCAAAATTTAATTCAAGGGCATCTAGCTTGATAAGACAAAAAATAAATGGGGATGTGATTCTAGCAGTAGTTAGATACACTTGGAGGTCATTTGGAACTCTTGCATGGGAAAATGTTAACTTGAGCAACTACTACAGGGCAATTGTTATGTTTCGTGCCAATCACTTGTTTGGTATTTGATCTTTAAGCATGAACTATCAGAGTGTCGAGCTATGAATTCTATGCATTGAAATGCTAGTTAATCATGGTGATGCTAATATAGGAATCCATGTGATTTTGAGTTCAAATAACCTATATTTTCTATAATTGCAGTAGCAGCCTTCCATTTGTTGATTTTTTAAAAAATTTCAATAAGCAAAGAGAGATATATGTCTGACAGATCAATTATGCTTTCTAGTTGATAGAAAATACTATTACAGTCATTCCCTTTCTTTGTGGGATTATTCATTTCCATTCTAATGATACACACAAAAGAATTTTTCTTTCTATAAACAGTCTCTTACAGCGAACTTGGGAAGGGGTTTGTATCTTGAAAACTTTCAAAAAACCAAAGCAAGATCACAACTTATAAAATAATAACTGATATTAACCCTAATCATGTCACACGTTGTTCCCTAATTGTGTCATATTTTATTATCAAAGGAAAATTATATGCTTTTCAATAACATACACTAGTGTCATATGGTGTACCCTAACAATGGCATATGTTATTATCAAAGGAAAAATATATGCTTTTCAATAACATACACCAGGCGAATCAAAATATTATGCATAGAGAAAGTTATAATTAGTTTTAGATGCCCCATACGAAACTTTCAATAAAGTTCTATCGAGGGTCGAGAGGCAAGATATTCTTTCCCCAATTTGTAGAAGTACTTGTACAACCTCTTGTTTGCTTCCTACAAGCACCAATGCAACCAAATTCACATTAAAGAATACAAGTGAGAAGAAAATCCTTTATATAGAAAATTTATATATAGAAAATCCCTAATCAACTCCTTTACGCTATCCTCAACTCCTTTGCAAGCAGCTACATGTCATTTTTTCTTACTCCAAGCTATCTCAACAAACCCTAATCAGCTAAAAATGTGTTCTGCGTTCTGTGTGCCTTACTTGTTAAATAACATGAAAATGAAATAAAATGAAACCTTCTCTTTTTTTTAAAAGTGTTCATCATAATTATGACAACATGTCATGGTTTTCATAATTTTGATGAACACGAGAATGGGTTAAAAAACCAAAATTTTCCTTCAATAAACCGACCAAGAAAAACCATTTTAATGCTTGGTGGGAAATATTGGTTGATTTTTTGGGTCAAATGTACTAGTGAAGGAGAAAGAATTCTACTTGCTTATGCTTCTTTCAAAGGATTCAAAGTATACCAAATGGATGTCAAATCTATATTTCTGAATGGAATAGTGGAAGAAGAGGTTTACATTGAACAACCTGAAGGGTTTGTTGATCCTAACAAGAGGAACATGGTTTGTAGACTACAAAAAGCCTTGTATGGATTGAAACAAGCACTGAGAGAATGGTATGAAAGACATCACTCTTATCTCATAAGTATTGGATTTAAAAGAACAAGTGATAACAGTAATCTATATTTGAAAGGACATACTGATTATAAAATTTTGATAGCTGAGATAATAGTTGATGATATCATATTTGGAGGTAATGATATGCTATGCAAATCATTTACTGATGAAATGAGCAAAGAGTTTGAGATGTCAATATTTGGGGAGATCAACTTTTTTCTTGGTCTACAAATTATTCAACATGATGAAGGCATATACATCACACAATCCAAATACATCAAATAAGTTATGAAGAAATTCAAAAAGGAAGACTCCAAACCATTTGGAACACCTATGGCAGCCACATGCAAACTGACAAAGGAAGACAAGACAACCGAGGTAAATCAGACCTTATATAGATCTATGATTGGAAAACTCATGTATGTTGTACATACTAGACTAGATATAGCAGGTGCAGTTGGAATAGTTGCAAGATTATCTACTAATCCCAAGGAATCACACATGATTATTGTGAAAAGAATTCTGATATATCTAAAGAATACCAAAGACTATGGTCTGTGGTATAATAGACAAAACAAATTTGAGCTTCAAGTTTATACAGATGTTGATTGGGCTGGAAATATAGATGATACAAAGAGCACAATAGGAGGAGCATTCTTCATGGGTGAAAAAATTGTCACATGGATAATTAAAAAGCAAGGATGCATATCACAATCAACTGAAGAATCCAAATATGTGGTTGCTGCTGCAAATTGCTCTAACATTGCATGGATCAAGCAATTACTGAAAGGTATGAATATGGAAATTCTTGAACCAATAATTATCTATTGCGATAATACAAGTGCTATTAATATTTCAAACAACCCTATGATGCAGGCAAAGACAAATCACATTGATATTAAGTATCATTACTTGAGGGAACAAGTACAAGAGAAAGAAGTGATACTGGAATATGTGCAATCAAAAGAATAATTAGCAGACATATTCACAAAGCCATTGCCAAAAGATACATTTGAGTACCTGAGGAAGAGACTAGGGGTTTGACCCTTGTCTACTAGTCACTAAGATAACTAGGAGGTTGCATCAGCCTACACATTATCAGAAGATCATTCACGTTGATGCAAGAAAAGATATGGACTGCATGATATATCGGTACAAGAAGTTACTTATCTGAACCAAACACCATAGTTATTTTTTGCTAATATAGAGCTATATTGCTGATGGAAAGAGATATTCATGATATATTTATGTTTGGCTTTTTTGTCAAAGGGAGAGAGATATCCATATGAAATATCCATCAAGGAGAAGTACATCCTCAATGAGAGAGATATCCAATAATGAGATATCTACTAGGGAAATAAACATCAGTCAAAGAAAGATTCAAAGAAACAACCATCCATCTAAGGGAGAGAATTGGAGAAAATTTAACACTGCATATTTATCTAGGAAAGGGAGAAGAGATTCTACAATAAAGGGAGAGACAAAATCAAAAGTTTCTACATCTATCCATTGAAGGGAGTGAAGAGAGTACTCTGCAAGCATCAAATCTAAGCTAGAAGAGCTTACCGAGAGTCAATTATTTGAATTGGTTATAGAGAAATAAGTTTGGTATGATATGACATATTTCATATTGTGTTGATAGTATGTTGCCATCAATGCCAAAGGGAGAGATTGATGAACTATAACTGATTGAATGTTTGAAGATGATAAGTTGATGATCACCAAGCTGCAGAAAGTAAATGCAAGACATTAAATTAGTTAATGTATTGTATTGTCATTGATATCATTTTGATATAATTTTATTGGTCATATACATATTTTCATAGACTTAAATAAACCAAAGAGATAAAGTTTATATTATTGGTAAACATAAAAAGCCAGTGTACACCGAGTGGTAGTAAATAATGATGGACAGAGAACCCCAAGCAGTTCACAATGTATAACGAGCACCGCAACACAAAGCTTAACTAAAGTGAACCCCAAGTAGAATTGAAGGTAATGCCCAAGGAAAAATGGAGTAAATGACCGAGAAAACTAAGAGTTGATCATCGATCAAAACTAGAGTTAGGAAATGAAAAAACACTTAGCTGGTAGGAGCTATAATTAGAGTTAACTGATTGATTGTTTTATTTCCATCGACCAGTTGAAATTAAATATTTAAAGCTATTTTTATTCACATTTGTCAAGGAGAAATCAATAGGATAAAACTAAACCAAATATTTAAATATTAAAGCAATGCATGGCAAGATTTGCGGATCAAGAAAGCTATCTATGTCAAGAACAAGAAAGACAAGGAATGTAAATGGTGAAATCATATCTATATAAAGAAAAAAGTAATTCATTATGAAGAGAGGAATGTTGAATATAATTCTAGTGAAGATAGAAGTCTTCATGCAGATCTGATCATACAAGCTGAAGAACAGAGCCAAGAATTCTATAGACACCAAGCAATAGAGAAGTAATATCATTCACCGAGCAGAAAGAAGAAAGAGGGGAGAAAAGGAAAAAAAGAGAATATTGATCAAAGACGTATTATGGACTTACAATAGATCTAAAAATCTGAAAAGTAAATTTTTATTATGGAACATATCATTTACTATTTCAGTTTAACCATTGATTCAAAAAATCTCTTAACCGAGTGGGATTTAACTAGTATTGAGATACTCAAGAGTATCAAAAGGTTTTTCTTATTGCAAAAATAGTGAATTCCTAAGGTCAAAAGACTAACCAATGGTTTTAAATCCTCTAACAAGGTCACACTTAACAATGTGTTTGTAACCTTTAACAGGGTTGGCTCTTGAGCGAGCTCACTTCAGAAGAGTGAAAATTTTGGGTTATCGATCCCAATTGGTTTTCCCTTAATAGGTTTTCCACATTAAAAATACATGTGTCAAATGTGTATATGGTTAATTGCTTTTATGTTTTTTTTTACACATTACTAAATCATGATTGGTCGGTAAACACTAATTCTATTTTTTTCTATTCAATAAAGGATAGGAAAATGTAAACTGCTATTACGAAAAGCTTAAGAAAAGGATAAATAGAATATTCACTGAGAAGTATATATATGTTAGATTCACACAAGGCATACATCTTGTAGGAATAAAGATAACTAGAGGTTTTATATATGTGATATAAGTTTTGGTTGAATTATTGGACTAATTTTTGAGTCCACTGATTCACCCCCCCCCCCCCTCTTAGTTATTCTAATAGATGGATCACAACTACAAGTCCATGTTAGGTATTCATGTATAATGCAAATGCAAAGCAATAAATTCAATATCTCATGAAGTGGAGAAAGGGAGAAAACCTCATGGGACAAAACTCCCCTCCAAAAATATAGATGAAAACACACAAGATGCATGGATGGATGGAGGACTTTAGACCCCCCAATGACTACATACATCATGTATATATAATCAATTAACACCCCATAGGAAGGAAATAAGGATACATGATATTCCCACCAGAATATAGAAGCTCCAATGTTGATGAAGTGTACCTGCAAAAAAATACAATCCAATGCCTACAAGAAACATGTCTCCCCTTAGGAAGAAACAAATACATCATATGATGAAGAAGCCAATCCATGTCAAAATGGAAGAAGGAGGAATGAAGTCTCCATGTATGCATCTCTGAAGACTAAATAGGTATCTCCAAGCTCAAGGAATATATCACATCATCAAACTGAACCATGAAATGTGACAAACAAAGTGAAGGAGAAGAATCAAGAATGAAAATATCCAAATAAGTTGAAGAACTATCTATAAATCCAACTGAAATGAAGATATAATCAAAGAGAAAAGAAGCCCCCTCAAGTATGTCACCCAAATATGCAATATGAGACTCTACAAAAAATGCTAAAATTCCATCTAAGTTGTCATCCAACACTGCAAGATCTGATTCACTATGATCATCCTTTTGAAGAGTAGAACTTATGTCTAATGAATTAGGAGGTGGAGAAGTAGTAAGATTAACACTTGTCTCAAGAACACAATGATTCGAGTATCCAAAATTCTCCTCACATACATAATTAACCCTTGGTAGAAGGGTGGGTACATGATGAACATCATCATCATCATCATCATCATCATCACCATCATCATCATCATCATCATCATCATCATCATCCTCATCCTCATCCTCATCCTCATCATCATCATCAATAACAACAACAACAACAAAAAGGTGAAAAGGAATACAATAGCGTGATGCATGATCAAAAAATCCCAATGTTGTGACATCTCTAGTCTCCATGTCCCTAATGTAGACATAATCATGAGTGAACTCAACAAACTTACCTTGTTCCCCTTGATTAACTTGACAAATAGAAAGGAGATTAGTGGTCAAGGATGGTACACAAAGAACATCATTAAATGTACCCTCTCCCATATCACTACAACATTTCCCACAAACCTTCATGTATGTGTTGTTACCCATCAATATGTGAGGAGAATTACAAGGCTCAATAGAAGAGAAAATATCCATAGAAGATTCCATATGATGCAAAGCACCTGAAACAAGAATTCATTTACCTTGCTCAGGATGTGTGGAATTCGTGAGTGCTTGACCCTTCCTTTTATCATTGGTTGCCGATGTAGATGGAGAAGCTACCAAATGTGTAGAAAAAGGATGAGGAGACACTGATGAGGTAAACTTAATATTGTTCTTTTGAATAATATGAGTGATTTCATCAATCTTCTTATTGAAACATTTATGCTCATAATGTCCTTAATTTTTAGAATATGCACATTTCACCTTCTTCCTTTTAGGTGATTCCTCTCTTGAAGAGGAATTGTAGTCAAAGTATGTTGTGAAGGAGAATCATCACCTTTCATATGATGTGTGGGATCCTTATGTTGCTTCTTTCCTTTGCCATTGGAATCCTTTGGAGTGGATTTATTTGCAACAAGAGCATGGTACTTTGAAGACTTCAAATGACCCATGTGTGCCAACTTTTCTTGTTCTCTTGTGATTTGAGCTAAAAATTCAACAAGAGAAGGAATTTTGTATGCACTACCAAGAACATCCATCATAGCATAGAATGTAGAAACAAAAATTGAATATTCATGACCTATCTTGGAAAGAATAGATAATATCAATTATTCATCCTCTTTAGTAACCCCACAATTAGAAATATCCAGTGTAATAGAATTGAAATTAGATAAAAAGTCTTGAATATTATCAAAATCACTAGGATTTTGACTTACTATCTCATTCTCCAATCTGAATTTTCTCATTCTATATGGCTTACCAAAAAGTTCATCTATGGTAGTCTAAACATCATGAGGATGTGTGCAAGATGAAATGTGATATATCGAAACTAGAGATATGGATAATATAAGAGTGTCGAGGGATTTATCCCTCCACAAAAACCATTTTCTCCTTTCTACAACACCTGTGGTTAGTTCTAGATCCTAACCAAAAGTGATGCTATGATATCCCACATACAATAAGTGATCCTATATTAAATTTTTTGATTCATTATAGTTATATGGGGTGATGAGAACAAATTTTTAAAAGTCCATAATATGACATAAAACAACTGATAGCTCCTCAAATCACTAATACAAATCAGAAAATTGAAATCCGGGGATTAACCAAATTCCTATATAGGCCCAAAATGGTTTATTGTTGAAATTGATATTTTTGTTAGTATTCGAAGGTAGTGAGAGGTGGGGGGTGAACCAATGCAGATAAGTACTTAATAATTTTCACCACCAATCAAATAAATTTAATTAGCAACTAAACAATGAAACATACAACTGATGATATCAAATAGAAGTAAATAACATCAAGCATCCAAATAAGCATCACACATAGCACACATTTTTTTTTTCATGGAAACCCTTGTAAGAGGGATAAAACTATGGTGGGGATGATACCCACAAATTCACTTCACTGCAGTATAAAGTGTTTGCCTTGTTAGGAGCTACAATACCCTTTCAAGGGTTCAACCTGTTAAAATTTATTAGTATCTTGTTAGAAGTACCAAAAGACCTATTAGAGTCTACCCTGGTAGAGGATTTCAAAAACCCAATTAAGAAGTTACCTATTTAAAGGATTTATAATAGGAACCTATTATATTTCACCCAGTTAAGGGATTTAGTTTCCCAACCAAGAAGGTTGGCCTAGAGTAATGAAATTTGTCTCTTGATCTGAAGAATGGTATTATTTTCCTATCAAATCCACTCTACTATTTACTTTTTGGTGTTGCATTGATTTCTTCTCCTTCAATCTCTGATCACTCCACTTGAAAATAAGATCACAACCATAAATAAAATGATTTAGATCACATTATATAGTGTTTTCCTTAAGTCACTTAAGAGCTAGAAACTTTCCTTCATAATCGACATAAAGTATTGACCAACGACCTCGAGACCAGTGTCAAAAATACCTAACATGTTAGCCTAAAATGTAATATCCATGTTTATGACAAATTTTTAACCTCATATCCACCACCTTAATTGATTTAATATGAAACTCTGGTCGGTGAACCAAAAGGCACACTGTCTTCTTCACCAAAAACACAATTCACGCAAAACATTGAATTAACTATCATGATCATAATTATGGATTTCACTAACCATATTAAAATCTCCTCTATGATTAAAATTCCTGATCTATACTCAAATTTGACCACTACTGAATTATCTGACTAAAATTTTTCTTCCTATATACTGATCAATACACTTAACTGTTTCTTCCATTACCGATCATACAAAGATCTTACCAGTCACTCTGACAATGTTTCCATCAATAAAAACCAATTATGCATCCCTTATGACCACTCCTCATAATAACTCCAAAAACCACCATAATGTTGAAAATATCCTCCTTTGGAATTGATAGAAAATACTCTGTGAAAATATTATGCTTACCATCCTTATCAACATTCTGCAATACATAACTCCTCCTAAGCTCATACTTCTCATTAAAATTATTTTCAGTATACCCATACTCACACTCATACTCTCCCTTTTGTCATACAATGACAAAGGCTCACAAATATTGTATACCATGCTTACATTTTGTCAAATACATCCTTGAAATTTGTCTCTGTTGTCTCCAATGACATATCCCATGAAATTTTCATATGGTTCATAGAAATGATCTGCCCGTGTAGATCAGATTTAACTCTTCCATACGATCTAGAGTGCTCAAGTCTAGTAACTTAATTATATTTTCTGCATTCTTCAAATTTTGTTGCATCACCTCTAGTGTGGGTGCTAGGTGTGTATGTAATTCAAGTAGTGTGATGACGCTCTTATCCTTTTATACCTATAAATGCATCACATTGTGTGTGATCATTTTCAATTTGGCACTGTATTATGATGTAGAGATTTTGATAGGATAAAAAATTTCAACTAGGTTGTCAAGCTCCTTTTGTGCATCTTCTCTACTCTTCTCAAAATCCTTGGTAAAATATGACACTTTGGTCATAACTAACCAACCTCTTTTAGTGTGTTCTTTGTCTAATCCACAAGTTCTCAAAGTGTCATCTTGTCTTTAGAAGTCTTCTCTACCAACTTCACTATCCTTTTCTTCTCAAGCTGATACTCAGCCAACTTCGACATTGGTGCATTCTCCAAGTCAGGTAGTTGATCAAAAATGGATTTGATCAATATATCCATATAATCAATAATACTATCATATTTTTCATATTCCACATAAAGAACTAATTTACTGATTATGTTCCTGAAAGCCTTCATTACTCTAACCTTCTTCTTCTTTCCCTTTAGTCTATCCCTTACTGCTTTCACATTAAGCTTCTTAGATACTTCCATTAACTCCTTAGGGCTTATCTTTGTTATATCAATATGTGCTTGAATTTCTTCATCTTCTCATTCACCTTCATCCTCTTCCTCAAAAATAGTTGAATCCTTTGGTCTACTCTTCTTCTTTGTGCTATATTCTCCAGTTAGATCTAGCTTCCTCTTTACTAAAAGTAACTCTTCATCACCCTTTTGATCTTCACTTTTTTTTTCTATTGGTGCATTTACTTCAGTTTGTTTATCAATAATCTATATCTTCTCAGGGATATTAGAGACAAAATTGTCTATGACATCTCTTATCTCTTAAATTGTTGACCCTTGACTTTGGCATTTCTCTTCTATCGATTTTTATTTAGTTTCTTTCTCAGGTTTCACTAAATTTTTTTATATATCCATTGTCTCATCTCTTACCGATTGTATTTCTCTAGTGAGAATCCTTGATACTATGTTCCTTGTCTTGAATTCTAACCTCATTGCTTCAACCATTATCTTCACATCCTTAGTTATCAATTTAGGTTGTAATAGTGCAAGTTCTTGTTCCATCACCACTTTTTCAATATTCAAAGCTTCTCTCCATCTCTTATCTACTTCCTTGCATAGTTCCTCAGGTATAGCCTTGTATAATTCACTTGGTGCTTTCCAAAATGCATGTAGGCTCTCTAAAACTACATCCTCTATCTTCTTTTCACCTTCACTATCAAATTTATCAAATTAGTCATCCTCCCATACTCTTTAACATCTTAGATTATGCTATCAATAGTAATATTTTCATCAATCTTGACAGTTTTCTTAGTGGGCTTTCCTACTACTGTTGACTTCTTCCCACTAGCTCTTAGCTCTTTTTGTTCCTTATAAGACTCGGTTTCAACTTTGTCTACTTCATCCTTATCCTTTTACTCTTTCTTGCATTTTTACTCTTTATAGCCAGATATCTTCTCTTTCTTCCTTCTATAAGCTTTTTGAACAGTCACAGGTGACTTATTTAGTCACTTAGTCATAATAGAAATAGTAGTAGATTAAGTTTGTTTTAGTGTTGATCTCCTAGTGACTCCCTGCAGTGTTATCTCATCAACTTCAACTTCATCTTTCTTGAATCCCGAAACAACATATGTGCCTTCTTCCTCACTCTCTAATTTGTTACTAAGTTTTGTCATCATTTCTTGGTTAATGCCACTCATTTTGGCTGAGTTATCAACTTGTTTCCTCATTTTCTTTTGGATTTTTGATGCCTTCAATTCACTGTGAATTTTTAGAGATGACTCCTCATAAGTTCCAAACCTAGGTGTCAAAGTACCAATTGGCATTGAAAATAGTACATCATCCTATAAAGAGACTAAATCACCATCTACCTCATATCCCATAGCTAGTACCCAAAATTTCCTAGGTTTAACTTGTTGCAACGTACATGTATCTGTATGTAATAGAAAGAAAATATCATCTTTATAGTTTTCAACAATACTAGTTGGGATTCTCTCTCTCTCACATACATTTTCCCTTTAAAATATTTGAAATATTCCCACATAACAGTATTAAAATTGTTTCCTAATGTCCTGATACATTTCTTAATCTACATTATTATCGGTTGGCTCTCTGACCATATGATTGAACCTATTCTAGGAAATTGATTCTGCAAGTAAAAGAATATACATACCAGGAATGATCCATATTTGAATGGTTTCTTCTTATCCTTCTTGATCCTTTCCATGTTTACAAATAATTGTCTCCTCAACATCTCGCACATGCCATATTTTTAATCTTCCTTCACCTTTCTGTAAGTAGCATGAATTGCTCCACCAGGTACACATTTCAATCAACTAGACTGGTACACTCTATATCCTACTACCATGGAAGAAAATATCGCTTCCTTATCTTCTATATCTTTGATATTCATAGCTCGGTGATCTTTTTTGGATTTGGTCAATCGAGTAACCAAATTAGTAGCTATAGTTCAAAGATTTGGTGGCTCACCAGTCGTACTGAACCTATTAACCCTATTGATTATCTCCTTTGTAATCTTGTGTGGCTTGTACAACCAAATTAATTTATCACGGACTTTGCTCAATAAATATCTTATCCAATCTGGATAAAAATCATTAGGTATCTCGACCGCATATGTAAACCCTTTCTGCATAAGGTGCATATGATTGTTCTTTAAACCTTGTTCATTTCATAGTTTAGTGAACTTGTCATAGATTTTGTAAGCTCCAATATCTTTTAGCTTAGAGTGGATGAATGATCGGATATTTTTTATCAACAATACACCATAGGGTATCAAGGATAGAATTCCCATTGGATCATTTTAATTTTCCTTCAAAGGATGTAACTTGAATACGGGTCTTGGATCATCAACAACATCAACCAACACAGGGGTATCCATAATGTCAACAATTAACTCTCTGAAATAACATTTCTATAAAATCTTCACAATACAAGAAACAATTTTCAACTTCACCAATTCATGTTCTTCGATTAGTAAAATGATCCACCACTCGAATTCACAATACTCAGACACACATTATTCTTAATCACTTTGGAATGTGAACAAGTTATCTAGTAAAGCTCATTAGAATGCAAAGAAACAAATGAGTTTAATTTTCCACCGTTTTATTGTTGAGAATGTATTCGTTATACACAAAAGTCAAATAGTGCTTTTCACTAATCACAACAATTAAAACATAACATTTGTTATATGCATGCACAAAATCAAATATAAAAATTTAGCTCTACTAACCATCATTCAAATCACAAATAGGCATCTTATTATGTATTCATTCACTTATAGGGTTAGTTTAGTATTTTTCCTTTTAGTGCCCCCCTAAGCCAAAAATAGACTTATTTCACCGAAGGATTATCCACATTTCCTGACTTTGTGGAGTTCTCAGTCAACTCAGAAGATTTCAATTCACCTGTCTTCACCCATGTCTTGTTCATCTCACTTCTAACTTCCTCAACATCAACAAGTTTCTTCCCTTTATCATTTACAACCTTGTTTTTTAGTTGACCTCTAGTATTATTTCTTGCTTTGCATGTTCTATCAAGATGACCAACTTTGTTACAACTGTAACAAGCCATAAAAAAAAATTTCCAAGGTCCATCATTTCATCTAGAAAAACTTAATCTAAAATTCATAGCCATATGTCCATATTAATGGAAAATAGAACAGGTAACATCTAACTAATTACCTTGATTATTATGTCTCTGTCTGTTGTAATCATATGACCACTGATTGTTGATTTTGGCCCTATACTAATTATCCCTATGTCTATACTTATTGTAATAATAACAAGCACCATGGAATGCATTATATATATCATTGTAGTTATCAGTTATACCATAGGAATAACCTGGTCTAGTAGTAGGACCTCTAGGTCTAACATTAGGACCAATAGATTTAGACCAACATACATTAGCAGTATGACCTTCCTTACGATAGTTAAAACATAATGGTTTATACCTTCTCTTACCAGTGTTTTTTTTCACCTTGGCCATTTATTTGTCTCCTATATTGATTTCCTTAGTGCCAGATGATTCACCAACTTCAAAGTTTGAAAAACCTAGACCTTGTTTCTCTCTATTCCTCCTCTAACTTGTGATTTTTTCGTCAATTTTAGAAATAAACTTGTTAAATTTATCCAACAGATCATTTTCATCTTTAAGATATTATTTTATTTTATCATTCTCTTTCCTAGCCCCTCATTCTCTCTTACAATATCAGTATTTTCTTCATTTGTGTCATGTAAGTGTTCATGCAATACAACGAGCTCTTTCTCTGATCTGAATAGTTGCTCCAACTTTTTTTTTAGGGTTTCATCTTTAGCCTTCAAGAAATCTTTAGCAATTTTCATTGCATCTTGAACATCTCTTCTTCCTTCAATCTCTTCACACATCCTGATATTTTGACTTTCAAGCTCTCTTTTTCAGATTTTCCACTTCTTCTTTAAGTTGATTGTTTTTATCCATCAGATGTGCAAGTGCTTCCTCGGATTCTTCAGACATGCTACCTTCAGACTATTGATCAATGTAATCTTATCTTTCAATCAATTTCTTAGTAAGTTCTCTTCTTTTTTCAAGGGAGTTCTTCATCTTTTCCTTCAGTTTATTGATTACTCAGTTTGCATCCTCGAGCTGCTTCTCATACTTGTATCTCTCCATGTTTGTTTTTAGGGATCTTTTCCTCAAGCGGTTAAGCTTAATATCAAGAGTACCAAAGCTCTGATGCCAATTTTTAGTATTTAGAGGCACTAAGATTGGGGGTGAATCAGTGTAGACAAGTACTTAATAATTTTCACTACCAATCTAATAGAGTTAATCAATAACTTCCAAACAATGAAACATATAACCGATGATATCAAATATAAGTAAATAAAATCAAGCATCCACATAAGAATTACATATAACACACATATTTTCACATGGAAACCCCTGTAAGAGGGATTAAACCATGGTGATGATGACACCCACAAATTCACTTCACTATTGTATAAAGTGTTTGCTCTGTTAGGAGCTACAATACCCTATCAAGGGTTCACCCAATTAAAAGTGATTAGTACCTTGTGAGAAGTACCATTATATTCTACCTCACTAAAGGATTTAAAAACCCTAATTAAGAATTTACCATGTTAAAGGATTTACAATAGGAGCCTATTAAATTTCACCCTATTAATGGATTTAGCTTCCCAACCAAGAAGGTTGGCCTAGAGTAATGAACTCTGTCTCTTGAACTGTAGTGGCACCATTTTCCTATCAGATCCACTCTTCTCTTTTCTTTCTGATGCTGCACTAATCTATGCTCCTTCAATCTCTTATCCCTCCACTTGAAATATGATTACAACCCTAAATCAAATTATTTAGATTACCTTATATAGTTTTGTCCTTAAGTAACTTAAGACCTAGAAACTTTCCATCATAGTCAGCACAAAGTATTGACCAACCTCCTCAAGATCAGCATAAAAAATACCTAACATTTCAGCCTGAAATTTAATATCCATGTTTATGATCAATAGTCGACCTTAGATTCAACACCTTAACTGATTTAATAGGAAAATCTAATCGGTGAACCAATAGATACACTGTCTTCTTCACCAAAAACACAGTTCACTCAAAACACTGAATTAATTGTCATGAACCAAATCATGTATTTCACTAACCATATAAAAACCTCCTCTATGATCACAATGCTTGATCTATACTGAAACTTGATCATTACTGAATTCTTTGACTGAAACTGTTCTCCTGTACACCGATCAACGCACTTAAGTATTTATTCCATTACTGATCATGCAAAGATGTTATCGGTTGCTCCAATCATGCTAACTGTTAATTGCCATCAATGACAACCAATTATGCATCTCTTATGATTGCTCCTCATAAAAACTCAAAAAACCACCATAATGCCAACAATTTCTACTCCAAATCACTGCAAACTAATAGAAAATATAGAAAGGAGATAAACAAATCACGCACTTCAAAAAAAATGGCACTTTAAAATATTACTCTATGTGCCCAAACAAAGCCTCTAAATTTGCAAAAGGCAGGATTAGACATAGTTATGAAAAAATAAAATTTATGATGAATCTATGTAGCAAAATTAGAAAATAATGCCACCACTAGAAACTTTAGGAAATTCTACCCCAAATAAAAAAATGCTCAAAAAAAGGAGTCAAAATGAGCAAGATATGAGCCTTTGAAGTTAGATTGCAAAATCAAAAAATCCAATGTTGAATGGAAAAAATGTCAAAACTTGATGATGTCATCAAAATACTTGTTTAAATTTGATGGTCTTATGGTTGTCATAGCAAAAATCCAGTTATCCCTAATTGACATGTAAACGAGTGTCAAATATTTAAATATGAAAAAATTTGACTGTCAGAAAAATAAGGGTTGGTATGCTAAATGGACCTCCAACTAGGGATCTGTACAAATGACATGGTAGGATAACTAATGTGGATATATCTATTGAGGTTAAAAAATTCTTGGCCCTACCTAGCATTGAATAGGTTGCTACATGGATGGTTGACCGATCCGTTGTCATGTTCACTTCGCAGGCAGTGTGTCAAACCGGTGGGTGCCACATGGCATGCAGTTGAAGACTGCATGGTGTGCATGTTAGAGGGAGGCATAGATGGGTGGTTGTGTTTCCATTGGTGGCCTCAATGGTGGGTAGCATGGGGAATTTTAGTTCCATGATATGTATTGTGGGTGTAGGCTCTATGTGATTTTTATACACCGGTGCATGTTAAGCATGCAACGAATGATGGTTGTAGAGGTTGAGGTCGCTTCTAGGATGTGATGTTAGAATATTCTCGGTCCTTTGAGTGCAAATTTCATTTACCAAGTACTATTTCCTGATAAATCTCTTTGACAAGATAAGTAGTTCGTGAATATCCTAAAAAATCTTTTGCTAGAGAAAATAATAAAAAATGCAAAAAAATATTAAAAAATATATAAAATATTTTTTTAAATTATATCATACCATAGAGGGGTAGATCAGATCGTACGAATCGATCTACTAAATTTTTTTTGCCTCATTTTTGAATTTTGCCAAATACAGGCAAATATATAGTCAATTTTCATTGAAATAGCCTCCCAAATACGATGGTAGGGTCAGATCTAACCTAAAATGCTCCCACAAAATGTTGGCCCTCAGATCTGAAATATTGACCTCTAATGCATGCACCAAGAACTCTCCAAATAGGCTATCCAAGATGCTCCAATGACTTTGGTACTGTAGACACCTAAAATTGACCAGGTGTTCTCTAAACAAGCAAATCTGCATTTTTCATCAAATTGCTCCTAATCTCATCAAATTGCATCAAAATGGATCAAAATCAAATCAAATGGACATTTATCAATCAAATTGGAAAAAATCAAGTTAAATCAAAGGATTAATTAATCATAACATCAAATAATCAAATATAAGCCTAAAAGGATCAATAAAAATTATATAATTGATTTTAATCAATTAACTGTATAGTTTTAATCAAAAATCAAATTGAACATATTCATCCTTACATGGCTAATTTAATTAATTGATTGAATTAAATAATCCTAATATCTTTCAACATGAATTTGAGAAACCAATGGGAATTGAGAACACAAAGCACATGGATCACTCCTAAATTTGAATCTCAATCACTCATTTTGAACTTTGAATCTCAATCACTCAAATTTGTCTCTTTGTCCCAACCTTTGAGACAATCATTTAAATTGTCCCCCCATTTGAAACCATTTGAAAGCCTCTCACTCAACCATGGCTTAATTATGATCAAGTAACTCTACGCCCTACACTTGGGAAAATCCTATAAATAGAAGCCATTTTGAGAGCATTAAGGATCCTAGAAATTCAAATGCAAAGCATAAAACCTCTTGTCATTTTCATAGAAATTTGATCATTTAGAGAGTTTATCATAGAAATTTTGCATCATGGAAGGTATTTTGAGTGCATTTGAGTACAATTTTATCCTCATTTGAGAGAATTGAGTTAGATTTAGGCATTTATCTTCATCAAATTCTCATTCTAGGACTTTCATTGAAAGAGATTAAGGCTGAGAGCTTTTTCATCATGTTTAGATAGAGAGCCATGAGATGCTTATTGATTTAATTGCAATTTTTAGATTAAATTTCCATTATTTTTTCATAGAATTGTAGTTGAATAAAATAATTTCATGAAGGTGTATTTTATTCACACACAAATGACGCCCACCATGGGGCCTTGAGCCTCTAAATCTCATTTTGTTATCAATTTTCATGTGTTTTTGGTACATTTTCTACTAACTTTGCAGGTTGCAGGTTAAATCACGCCTACAAGAAAAAGTATGATGCCTGCAAGAAAAAGTATGACACCTACAAGAAAATGATGCCTACGGAATTCCTTCTATTTCTTGTTTAATTCTTGTCACACCTATCAGATAAAGTGTAACACCTTTTCTCGTAAAGCGACACCTGGGAGCCTTGAAATAACGCATATTATACTGTAAAGTGATGCGTACAGTCTGTAAAGTGACACGTACAATCTGTAAAGTGATGCATACAATCTGTAAAGTGACACGTACACACAGTAAAATAATGCCTACAAGCTGTTAAATGATGCTTAAAGTTTTATGTGTAATGTTTCTTGCAGATTAAGTTTTCCTGAATGCTAACTCTCTATTTTTGTGTTTTCTACAGATGAATAGACACTTGAAAGTACATAAACCATAGGTGTGCATCAAAAGGCCAAATAAAGGGGTAAGGGTTCAAAACAAGTATTTCAAAGAACTTCATAATGCTTCAATTTTGGAAAACTTATAGAAGGAACAAGCATTATATCAAATTTATTAGTGCTTACAAACAAAAATTTCCATCTTTGAATCGATTTCATGCATTAAGTTCTTAAGGTGTTTTTTTGCAAATCTTGCTTAAAAGACTTAATTGCAGTTCAATTTTATTTCGTTTCATTTCACTTTCTTTGTTTGTGTTGACTAAATTTTTGGTGGAGCCAGAGAGGGAATGATCGACACTAGGAGAGTGAGAAAATTAAAAAGAAAAAAACCTCAAAAAAGTGCCTAGCCTTTGCTAGCTTTGAAAGAGGTATTTTTCTCATCAAGCTTGCTTTGCTTTGCTTAGATTGTGGAAAAATTCATTTAAATATAGCTAAATAGGGACACCATATTATTTTCCATCTTAAACAAAACATTAGGTATATGCTCTCAACTTTTTGAATTTGATCAAAAAGCCAAAAATGTTGAGATTGGGTGCTAGAAAGAAAGGGAGGATAATTGAACCATACACTTCATTTTGAAGAACCTCTTTGTTGTGAGGTTGAAAAAGAACATAAGTGTTTGAAGTTTTTGGAACAAAGAACAAGAATAGGGATATTCTCTTCACTCTTTGAGTGAATCAAATTCCCACACTTGTTGAACTAAGTTCAATTTCTTTTTTTCTATATATGCTAGATAATTTAGATCCTTAGAGGGCCTGCCTCCCGAGTACATCCTTACGTGGACAGTGAGAGGGAATGCCCCAAAGTGGGAGACAATTACTTAAGTTGTGTTACTATCTGAACCACTATAAATAAATGCACTCTTCCTTAATGGGAAAGTGACTAAATTGTGTGCAAGTTATCTTCACTTCCTCGAGTAGTCCTTCGGGATTGCACAAAATCATACTTTTGTGCGTGTGGGAAGCCTGCAAGGGGATAAAAGAAATTGACATAGTTTAGAATGGAGGTGTTAAATAAATCCCAAATCAGTAGCAAGCTACCTTTTAGAGCCAAAATGTTAAAAGCTAAATCTAACTCTAGGTAGATTGCTTGGAAGCTATTCTTGTGCTATACTTGTTAAAATGACCGAGAACATACACGTAGTGTTGTTTTAGGGACATGATACAAACTTGATGGGTGTGTTGCATTTGTATTTACTTTTAAAGCAATAATATTATCTAGCAGACTTGATCATAACTTTAAAACTTTTAAAATCCAAAAAAATTGAGAAAAACAACTTGGATCTGCTAAATGTTGCGTATGAACATTTAAGTGATGCCTACAGCGAGTTCTGTGATACCTGTAACATTAAAATAACTCCTAACATCATTTAAAAATAGCGTAAGTCACTGGAAAGTAATGCCTAGAAGATTTAAACCAACGCCTATCAATAGGTAAATGTTGCCAGCTAACTCTAGAGTGTCACGTAGACAAATTCTAGTTAACGCCTGTAAACAGTTAAGTCACACCTACACATAAGGAAGTGACATGCAAAAACAAAGAAGGGATAACATGGGGCATTTCCCAATGGTTTGGAAGAATTATCAAAACATATTTGGATACATTTTTTGGAGTACTTTGTGTCTAGTCTATCAAATAGATCAAATTCCTTCAAATATCTATAATGATAAATCTATTTGAACGACGAATCAATCCCATGGAAAATGAAGATCAAAATCTCCATAGGACTCAATACGACAAAGTTATTGAAGATGACATATTGGAGGCATCCCAAGATCCCATATTTATGGAAACAACGCACTTAATTTTGAAGAGGGATAAAGAAGCATATTTCTCAAATTTTTCTCAATTAGGAGCTAATCTTTCTCATAATTATGATACATCAACCTCAAAGAAGGATGAGGAAAAATAAAATAATACATCATTGAAAAAGACATCATTAAGATCAATCTATCCTTTTCTTTATGATGATGGGTCATCTTTATCTTCATCTTCTTCATGAGACGAAGCATTTAAGTGCAACCAACCTATCTTGGATCAAGGGAAATGTCATGACTACCCTATTTGTGATCATGATAATAAAGAGAATAAAGAGAAAGGTACCACTCTCAAGCAAGACCTAATGCACAAACCCCTATCTAGAAAGGTTTTTCCTATAGCCTTTACTCCTTTCATCCTTCTTCCATCTCACAAAGCTTCACAACTATCCAAAATTCATCAATCAAAGAGTGAGCCTAATGATTATACTTTCCACACTGCCTATGTCTACTCTCAAGGGCTACCTCTAAAAGAAACCCAAGCTAATTTACATTGTTCTGCAAATAATTTCCATGCTTCAAAGAACTTAGACCCTAAGCTATCATGTGCTTCAATTCCTATTCAAAAGGATTCTCCATCATTCTTCCAAATATTCCCCACGCATACCCAAACATCTACCTTGTCCTTAGAAGTGGCTCCATGTCAAGAGAATAGTCCAAAGAGAAAAGAAACAAATATCAATAAAGATCAAGATCAATATTCTATACAATCTCCTCCCATATTTGATGAAGGTCCTATATCCATAGAGTCCTGGGATGATCCCCTCGCACCATTTCATTTCTTCCAAGAAGATATCCCTTCCACCATTTCCAATGAACATATTGAAAATCAAGAGCAAAGCACCCTCTCTACACCATCCAAAGATCCTTGTCGAGATCAAAGTATGCCATCAACTCCTTTTCATACTCCTCCATAATCACCTCAAGAAACCATCATTCCTCCAAATTCATTGTATGATAATAAATCCAATCAAATCTTGGTTGGTCCTATCCAAGTTGCTCCTATGAAAGATACTCGTGAGCCTATTTGTATAAAGATAAATCTTAAAGATGAGAACTTTGACAATGCAGCTCATTCCAAAGATGTAGATATCCCTTTCACACCTTATCTCCCTCCATTCAAATGCAACCATATGATTTCACCATCCTCCAAATCCATTTTGTGTTTCTATGTCCCAAAGCTAAAGTCTTCATCCCTTCCATCCATATTGGGTCCATATATTCCTCCATCAATCATTCCTACCATCCCTAGCTCTCCATTCACTTACCCTACCATGTATCAAGATCAACGAAGGCACACATACTTGAAGAATGTCCAAACACCAATCCATATGAACCCTCCACATTCTTCCTCTTCACCCACAATTCCTAAGTCTTCTGGAAGCAATTTGGATGTGCAACATAAAAATAAAAAATCCAAGAATCCACATGTGTATAAAAATCACCATGTCCCATCTAATCGATGTGAATGAAAAGAAAAAAGAAATATCCAAGAGGCCTCAAAGGTCCACCAAGAAAAAAAAAACTCAAAGAAAATGTGGGTTCCTAAATCCCTCATTGAAGAAATGCATTCAAAATCATCACAAAATAAAGAAAAAGAAAAGACTATGTGGATTCCCAAGTCACTTTTGAAATAATTGCACACAAAAGAAAAATCAAAATTGACATTCAAGCTTCCATTTTGTCTCCTTCCAAAAATTTTCCAATTTCCAAGCCTACTTTGGGTTCCTATATCCAAAAATCCACTATCTTAGCTACATCCTCACCTCCTTCATCCATTGTTCCTCCATCAGTCCACCACCCTTCAAAGTGTGTGTCAAATTTGATCTTGCCAACATTTCCATCCGCAACATACATTCTTCTTATCCTCACATTTCTTATCCAACACATAATTTCCATCTTTCCATCCCTCTTATCCAATCAATGCCATAAACCCTTCACCACCATCTACCCTTATCTTCTATATCTATCCTTTTTCATCACCTTATCAATATCTTTGAGCATCTTAGCCATAGCCATGGTTTATTATAGCATATCTTTTAGAAGATCATTATCCAAAGATCCAGATGTTAAGGAAATTTTGAAAAATATAAAAAAAGAATAAAAATTTGAAAAAGAGAAAAGTGCCTTGGTGAAAACCTGGTAAACGGGCACCTTGGTAGCAAAAGTAAAAATAAATAAATCCATCCTATGGTGAAAACCACTTCTTGTGGCACCTTGGACAAGTACCATGATGAAAACCTGGCAAACAAGCGTCACGTGTAATTCCTTCCTCTTGCAGTCTACACTTGGGGGCAAGTTTCATCCATGCTATCCTTCATCTTCCCTATCCAACCATTTATCTCACTCACATCCATATTCCCTCTTTTACCTTTTGGTCTTGACAAGGTTGAATACATCCATGAGCATCAAGTATCTTGACATCGTTATCCTTTCCACCACCTTACTTACTTATTGCATCCATGCTACCCTATCATGATCTTTCTTATCCCAAATCTACCTTCATTATTCCTCGACATTCTTTCCATAATCCAAAAGCCATCTCCTCGTATCCTCCATCACCCCTTTATCCTGTTCATGATATCTTATCCACATCTTACCCAAATTGATCCATTGGTCTTGATCAGAAATGAAGGACATAAAATGAAAAATTTGTTATCAAAATCTTCTTGACATGTCTACTCTTTTGGATTACCCACTTTCATGACATCATGTCATTATCCTATATGATATCTAGAACTGCATCATTGGCTTCCATTGCTTATCCAAAAATATGTTTCGCATTGCTATATCATTTTTCCTTAGCTTGGGTAATCTTGAGGAGAAGGTCCTACATGTCACATTCATATTCTTCATCCATCAATGACCTTTCCATTTCTAATCCATCAGCTTGCAAATTTATCTGTCATGTCCTATACCTTACTAGACATTGGGGGCAAACCAATGTGATCTTGTTTGAGAGCTGGTAATTTTCTATATAAAAAAATCAAAATAAAAAATTTCTAAAAATTCAAAAATCTCTAAAAATAAAATTAAAATTAAAATAAAAAATTCTTAAAAATCCAAAAAATCTCTAAAAATCTCTAAAAATCCAAAAAAATTTAATAAATTCTCTTAGCTGCATGGTCAATTTTAGGTTTCATTTGCCCAAGCTTTACACATTGTTTCACTTATCACTTGGGGGGAAATCATTGGTTTTTGGTACAAATAGATTCAAAAGTGCTACATCTTGGTCACATCACAGAAGCAGATTTTTAGAACTTCAGAGGAGGGATATTTTGGAACCTTTGATTGATATCATTGTTCAACCTAAACAGTTTGATCGCATAACTTGATCCTTGACCTTCATTGACTTATTTTATCAGGATTAAAAATTGACAACACCCTAAATGATCAGAATGTTTGGAATTCTAATTGAAAATCTTGATACATTGCAAAACACTTGAAATTTTTGATGATTTTCATTGACCTTTTCAAGTCATATTCTTTTTAGCTAATCAATGATATTTCAACTAGATTAGTGGTGATGAAGACATGATGTTTTCTTGACTTTTGTGTGACTGTTTTGAGGAAGATCCACTAACTTGTGTGAATTTGTCTAATGACATGGTCATCAAAGAACCATCGAGGAAATTCATATAGGACGAAGGATTAACCTTTGTTTGTTTACGCAAAAGGATACCTTGGTTATTTAGATCTTCCATATCTTAATACCAAAATCCACTTGCAACATTGAATCTGATGAAATCGGTATTCACACTCCCATAGTTGGTCATTCAACTAGTGAGGGTTGTACTAGTTCCTAAAAGAGGTTACGAAATGAGATGAAAGTTGTATTCATATTCTTATTGTCGAAGTGGCACCAATAAGGATTGTATCAACTCCTAGTTTCACAATGTTCAATGATGAAAATATATCTCTTTTTCATTGCTTTTGCAAAAATCAATGACAGTTAGTTGCATTGCATGGCATTCATATAGATTAATCTTGCATTATAGTTGTTATAGGATTTTCCTTAATCAAGGGGGTGGAAGTTAATCATGATTACATCATCAAAGTCCTAATCAATGTCCTCAAATGTCTGATCCATCAAATTGACCAATGCTACATCAAGGATATCATCAATATACATATGCTCACCAAGGGGCAACCTCACCATTTGATCAACTAGGGGAAACCTAACTCTGTTCATCACTTGTACCTACATTTTCACCTTAATCATATCAAATGACCCTATCTATCAGCCTCCCATCATTAATCTTCCCATAAAATCTAATATCAATCAGTCAAATCATCCAATTGATCATTTTAAGTCAATCATTTATCCTATCATTTATTTTCTCATCTTGAGCTCATCAAATTTCCTAACTCTAGATCTTGAGGAAGGAAAATCAATCCATTTGTCCATCTCTCTAGATCTTGAGAGTGAATTCTTAGTTTATCCAATCAATCCATCAACTTACCTATCCTATCTGATTCACATCAATACAACATCAACCAAGTGATTTTGAATGACATCAAGTGATATCCAATCATCATCATCATCATCATCATCATCATCAATGTTTTCAGAAACAAAATCAGCTTGGATCTTATTTTACATCAGTTTCATCATGTTTTGCAACTGGACATCAAAATGCTTTCATTTCTAAGGGGGCATCATCATATCATCAAATCAAGGTTCTACATCATATCTTACATCAAATCTAGGGCATTAAAAATTCAAACTTTTATCAATGGGGCATTCTACATCAGTTTCATATCAGATTCAACATTTATCACATTAGGGATTTTGCATCAGTTTTGCATCAGGTTTCGCATCAAAGTTTCATATCAGGTTATCAATTTTTGTATCAGGTTTTGCATCAACCAATTAGCATCAAATCAATGATCAGGACATACAAGTTTTCTTTGAATCAATGCGCTTTGCACATCAATTCAAAGAGGGGCATTTGTAGACACCTAAAATTGACCAGGTGTTCTCTAAACAAGCAAATCTACATTTTTCATCAAATTGCTCCTAATCTCATCAAATTGCATCAAAATGGATCAAAATAAAATCAAATGTACATTTATCAATCAAATTGGACAAAATCAAGTTAAATCAAAGGATTAATTAATCATGACATCAAATAATCAAATATAAGCCTAAAAGGGTCAATCAAAATTATATAATTGATTTTAATCAATTAATTGTATAGTTATATATAAAAAATCAAATTGAACCTATTCATCCTTACATTGATAATTTAATTAATTGGTCGAATTAAATAATCCTAACATCTTTCAACATGAATTTAAGAAACCAATGGGAATTGAGAATACAAACAACATGGATCACTCCTAAATTTGAATCTCAATCACTCATTTTGAACTTTGAATCTCAATCACTTAAAGTTGTCTCTTTGTCCCAACCTTTGAGGCAATCATTTAGATTGTCCCCCCATTTCAAATCCTCTCACTCAACCATGGCTTAATTATGATCAAGTAACTCTACCCCCTACCCTTGGGAAAATCCTATAAATAGAAGCCATTTTGAGAGCATTTGGGATCCTAGAAATTTGAATGCAAAGCATCAAACCACTTGTAATTTTCATAGAAATTTGATCATTTGGAGAGTTTATCATAGCAATTTTGAATCATGGAAGGCATTTTGAGTGCAGTTGAGTACAATTTTATCATCATTTGAGAGAATTGAGTTAGATTTAGGCATTTATCTTCATCAAATTCTCGTTCTAGGACTGTCATTGAAAGAGATTAAGGCTGAGAGATTTTTCAACATGCTTCGATAGAGAGCCATGAGATGCTTATTGATTTAATTGCAATTTTTAGATTAAATTTCCATTATTATTCCATAGAATTATAGTTGAATAAAATAATTTCATGAAGGTGTATTTTATTCACACATAGGTACCATGTGAGAATTTGCAAATAGAAATAAACCAAGGATCTAGTGGTCAAAGAATAACATAAAGACAACAGCTTGATGATATGAACAAGAACAAATCATATTCTCATTAATGATTCAATATGAAATTAGGAGATATTGGAGATAGATAATATGTGTGTAAATATTATGCACCTGTATCTGCAACACAACACTTCTGATGTAAGGATGGTAGGAGACGGGGCCTAGGGCACACCCAAAACCAACCACCTTGCAGATACAATGCGGAATTACACAACAACACAGTGATAGAAGAGAAATGTAGATATCTTTATCATGAATCAATCAAACTCAATACATGTCAGGCTATAAGGCCTTCCTGGTTACAACCATATACATCAGAGTGTATTACAATTTGATCTTCTTACAATAGAGATCTCAGATCTTTAATATTCTAACATTTGCCTTCTTGCTCTAAGACTTCTTACCAAACTAGGAACACACAAAAATAATATATACAAGATTCCAACAAAGTAGTTAGTGCTCAAATACAAAGGTGAGGCCCAAATTTAGGTCCACACGGATCCCCAAGATAGATCCCAGCTACAAAAATTAAATAAAGAAGTTGGCCACCAACACCAATTCCAAAATAAACCAACTCGGCAAAGAAAAAGCCGAGCAACAGAGCACTCAAAAAAAGAAAAGCCAAGCAACAGAAACAAGCATGACTGAGTAACTCGACAAGGATGTCAAGCAATAAAAATTGAGTGACACAAAATAGACTAAACTAAAGTAAACATATTTTTGGTTGACCAGGATTGCCAAGGACCCAAGATGCTCCTACATCAGACACCTAGGGTTGAAAAGAAATGATTCCCCGAATCATGTATCAGGTCCAACCTAAAATGAATCCAACATAGATTGATAAATCCAAGATGAGTCCTCAATCGGTCTATTTTTCCACTTTACCAGATATTCCATGTATTCTTTTCCTCTTATACTTCTGCCAACTCTCTGTTTCAAGATCTTCTCAACTTCCTCTATCTACTTCTTAGGATAATCACTTGGTATTGTCACTTCTTCATCAGGTTCATGATATTCATACAATTCTAAAATATTGAAAATAGGTGATATATCCATGTCATTAGGTAATTCAACTTCATAAGCATTTCCACTATCAAATCTTCTCAATATTTTACAAGGACCAAATTTCTTCATCTCTAGTTTCCCATATGTTCCAATAGGAAATCTTCCTTTCTTTAGGTGAACCATCATAGCATCACCAACTTCAAATGTCTTATGTCTTCTTGATCTATCTGTATCATCTTTGTATTTCTAATTACTTTTCTCTAGCTTCTACTTTACATCCTTATGCATTGTCATCATAAATTATGCAAATTCTTCTACTTTAGTGCTTCTTTTCCCTTCACCAACAATGTCTCTCAAATCTGATATACCTCTAGGTTGTGTGCCATGAACTATCTCAAAAGGTGTCTTTCCAGTACTTCTGTTTACTAAACTATTGTATGCAAATTCTGCTTGTGCCAACATCAAATCCCAATTGCTTGGTGTGTCTCCAACTAAACATCTCAACAGGTTACCCAAAATTTTGTTTACCACTTCTATTTGTCCATCAGTCTGTGGATGAAATGTAGAACTAAATTTCAGCTCAGTATTCGGCTTCTTCCAAAGTGTTTTCCAAAAATAACTTGCAAACTTACTGTCTCTGTCAGAGATGATACTCTTTGGTAATCCATGCAATCTGACAATATCCTTAAAGAAAAGATCTGCTATATGAACTGCATCTAATGTTTTCTTACATGGTATAAAATGTTTCATCTTAGAAAATCTATCCACAACAATAAATATAGAATCATTACCTCTTGCTGTCCTCAAAAGTCCAAGAACAAAATCCATGCTGATATCACTCCAAGGTTTCTCAGGAATAGTAATAGGTGTATACAATCTAGTATCCTAACTCACTCCCTATGCAATTTGACAGACTCCACAACTTCTCACAAATTTCTAAACATCCTTATACAACTGAGGCCAAAAATACCTCTCCTTCTGCAAACTCAATGTTTTATCAATGCCAAAGTGTCCAGCCAATCCACTACTATGTTTCTCCTTTATCATATTAGTTCTCATTGATCCTCTCGGTATACATAACTGAATTCCTTTAAACAACATATCTTCCTGAATGAAATAGTCTTCATACTTACTTTATTGATTTGTATTAGGTGCTCTGCACACTCTCCTTTACTCTAAAAAATTAGGATCATTTTCTTACAAATTATTCATGTCATCAAAGCCAAGAACTTCAATTCTCATTTCAGTCAACAAAGATCTTCTTCTACTCAATGCATTAGCAACTCTATTAGATACTCCACTCTTATGCTTAGTCACAAATGTAAAGCTCTGCAAATAATCTACCCATTTCATATGTCTCTGATTCAACTTATTTTGACTACCCAAATACTGTAAAGCCTTATGATCAGTATACAACACAAATTCATTTGGCATCAAGTAATGCCTCCATTTCTTCATAGCTTGCACAATAGCATAGAATTCTTGATCATAGAAAAAATATTTCCTCTTTGCATCATTCAAATTTTCACTAAAGAAAGCAACAGGTTTACCTTCTTGAGTCAATATAGCTCCAATTGAACTTCCACTTGCATCACATTCAACTTGAAATACCTTATTGAAATCAGGTAAGGCTAGCACAAGTAATTCAGCAACCTTCAACTTCAAAGCTTCAAAAATCTTATCAGCTCCATGTGTCCATTTGAACTCTCTTTTGTCTCCTCACATTGTCTCATTCATAGCATTACAACTAGAACTGAAATTTCTGATAAACTTCTTGTAAAAACTTTCCAATCCATGAAATGATCTTACCTCAGTAACATTCTTAGGTTTAGGCCAACTCAATATAGCTTCAACCTTCTCTGGATCCATCTTCAAACCATTAGCTGAAATCACAAAACCCAAATATACAAGTTATTCTTTCATGAAGGAACATTTCCTCGGATTTATCAACAACTTTTCCTCTTTCAACCTCTGTAGCACTTGTCTTATATGCATCAAATTTTCTTCTTTAGTTTTACTAAATATCATAATATCATCTAGGTATACAATCACACATTTTTTCAAGAATTTCTTCAAAACTTCATTCATCAATCTCATTATTGTACTTGGTGCATTACTTAAACCAAAAGGCATAACCAACCACTCATACAAACCTTCTTTTATCTTGAAAGCAGTCTTCCATTCATCACCTTCTCTGATTCTGATCTAATGATATCCACTTTTTAAATCAATTTTTGTAAAATACTTTGCTCCAATCAAACAATCTATTATGTCATCCATTCTTGGTATAGGAAACCTATACTTGACTGTGATCTTGTTTATTGCTCTGGAATCAGTGCACATTCTCCATTCTCCATTCTTCTTATGTGCCAACACAGTAGGTATTGCACATGGACTCAAACTTTCTTTGATTAAGCCTTTGTTCAACAACTCATGAACTTGTCGATTAAGCTCTTCATTCTCGGTAGGTTTCAGCCTATGTGGTGCTTTATTTGGTAAACTAGCTCCAGAAATTAGATCCATACAATGATTGATATCTCTGATTGGTGGCAAACCATTAGGTACATTATCTGAAATGATTTCTTTGTATTTAGTCAAAAACTTCTCAACTTCTACAGGTATGTCATATTCTGCATGCTTACTTGGTTTGTTAGGAATCAAAGCATAACAAATATAATCGCCTTTTAGATCTTTAACAAACTATCTACCTTCCATCAGACAAAATTTCATAGATGTACATAACTCATCAATAGATTCTTCAATCAAAGGTAACAAAATTTTCTTCTTCCCATCAACCCAAATAGAATATCTACTCAACCTTCCATCATGTATAGCATGTCTATCATATTTTCAAGCTCTACCCAACAAAATATGACAACAATCCATTGGCATAATATCACATAACACCTTGTCATAATAATTTCCAATTTTCAGATTCACAAAACATTGTTCACTTACCATTAATGTGTGCTCATCCTTGATCCATGAGATTTAATAGGGTTTTGGATGCTTCATCCTCTCTAACTGCAACTTTGAGACCATTTCTTTGGATTCCAGATTCTCTGAACTTCCACTGTCAACAATGACTTTCCAAACTTTATCTGCAACCCTACATCTGGTTTTGAACAAACTCTTCATGACAGGATCTTGCTTATCTTTCTCATTCCATACTATCCTTCAAATCATGATATTCTTAGGTTCATTTGTTGGCTCTTCTTGCACTAATGCATTTCTGCTACTGCAACCACCTTTCTTTCTTGCATGTGTACATTCAAAGGATTTGTGTCCTTCTTCACCACAATTGTAACAAGTTACTTGGAACCCTCTTCTGCTATATCCACCTCTAGAATAATTACCTCTTCCTCTGTATGAATGTTCACCTTTCCATTCAGTCTTTCCTTTGTCTTGACTAGTGTCTATATTTAATTGTCTGGTTTAGATCTACTATTTTCACCATGAGATCTACCTCTTCCTCTAGGGAATCTACCACCTCTACCTCTTTGTCTTTTTTCATATCTTTTGTTCAACTTTTCTTCATCTTTTAGGGCAAATTGGTATGTCTCTTCAATGCCTTCCATCTTGATCAAACTGATTTCATCTTGTATGGAACTTCTCAAGCCATTCAGATATCTTGCAACTCTTTCCACTTCATCTTCAACATGTCCAGATCTGATGTCCAATCTGCAAAATTCTTCAGTGTAGTCTTTGACTGACTTGTCCTTCTACTTCAAACTTTGCATTCTCCGAACTAGGTTAATCTGATAATCACAAGGAAGAAACTTGCCTTTCAATTTTTTCACCATCTTATCCCATGCCTTGATTTTGTCTTTACCTTTCTTCTTTCTATCTAACTGCAGATGTTCCCACCATAAGGATGCATGACCTTTCAGTATTGTGCTTGCAATCTTGACCTTCTTGTCTTCTGCAACATTCTCATATTCAAAATATTTTTCCATCTCAGTGATCCAGTCAATAAATTCATTGAAATCCAATTTTCCATTATACTCAGGGGGAATAAACTGAGTTGTGGACTTCAAGCTTGTCAAAGCTCTCAGGAATATTTCCTCTTCTTGATCCATCATAGGTGCAGGTGCAAATTCACCTTGAACCTCTTCAAATTCATCATCACTAACATCTTCAAGATGTCTTCCTCTGCGTTGGGCTATCTCAACAGCTTCCAATCTTGCATCCATTTATCTAAGCATATTAGCCAGACCTTGATCGACATTTCCTCTCCCATGAACCATCTTGAAACTCACTGCAATTGTAGGTCAGATCGCAACCTGCCACCCTACAAAAAATATCTTTAGAATTTACAAGAAGGAGCCACAGATCTCAACTCTCTTTGATACCACCTAATGCAAGGATGGTAGGAGATGGGGCCTAGGGCACACCCAAAACTAACCACCTTGCAGATACAATGTGGAATTACACAACAACACAGTGAGAGAAGAGAAATGCATATATCTTTATCATGAATCAATCAAACTCAATACATGCTAGGCTGTAAGGCCTTCCTTGTTATGGCCATATACATCAGAGTGTATTACAATTTGATCTTCTTACAATAGAGATCTCAAATCTTTAATATTCTAACATTTGCCTTCTTTCTCTAAGACTTCTTACCAAACTAAGAACATACAAAAAATAATATATACAAGAGTCTGACAAAGTAGTCGACACTCAAATACAAAGGCGAGACCCAAATTTAGGTCCACACGGATCCCCAAGATAGATCCCAGCTATGAAAATTAAAAAAAGAATTCGGCCACCAACACCAATTCCAAAATAAACCAACTCGGCAAAGAAAAAGCTGAGCAACAAAGCACTCAGCAAAAGAAAAGCTGAGCAACAACAACAAGCATGACCGAGTAACTCGGCAAGGATGCTGAGCAACAGAAGTCAAGTGACAGAGAACAGACTAAACTGAAGTAAACATATTTTTGGTTGAGCAAGATTGCCAAGGACCCAAGATGCTCCTGCATCAACTTCAATACATCCTTATTTCAATTGGTTAGTTTATAAGAAATCAATCAAATAACATCAAAACACAATTGAATAAGACTTATTGTTTCCTATTCATGAATATTATTATCTAATTATTAATGCTCTCAAATTTAGGCATATTAGATCAGTGAATGACACTCATAAAATGGAAGATTTTAATAAATTAAAACTAAAATGAATGTAAATTTAATGATCATGATGAAAATATTAATGAAATTGATACTAAGAATGATGAAATTAATAAATAATGCAAGCTAAATCTATTCAATTATGCAACTACATGATGAGTTTGGATGTGAATTGTTATGATGAATGATCTGTACAATGAGGAATTACTACTAAAATGAGCTCTCAAAATGCACAAATTCAAACTAGGATTGTGTATATATATGCAAATGATGGATGGATATGAAATGCCTTGTTTGAGGTTGCTTTTATATATTTTCCTTGAAGGGAAAATATTTGAATTTGAATTCAATGGTCACGATTGATTCACAATGAGTGGTTGAGATTAGGACCTTGAGTGATCCATGTGATTCCATCTCATTGGTTGATGTGTTGGATTTATGTCCTTTTGTGAGTTGAGTGTATATTAGGACATTTAATTAATTCACTTAATTAATATCTCTAGCCTTGTGATTTTTTTTGTTTTGATTTAATTAAATAGGCTAGGATAATTATTTAATGAATGTTCTTTGATTAATGATCATTGATTTTTGATGATTGATGAATTATGCAATTAAATTGATCTAATTCAATTATACAATTATATTTTGGATTCAATTGATTTTAATGCCTTGATTAGAGTTTTGACTACCTTATTAGGATTTCTGTCAATTGATTAGGCTAGACCATTTTTAGGTGATTACAGATACAATGTGGAAGTGCTTGCTTATATAGACAAGGCAATAAAATACAATGATAAGAATTTGATAATATTTCACCTACACAAGGTGGAATCACATGTCTACCAAAGGTGGATCATCCTCCATTATTCTATTAAGTATGTACAACATGTGGATGATGATAATGTGATATGTGCACTAAAGGTGGATCTCACACATAAAGTGGAGTTTCTCCTACACCATCTGCTAAAATAGGATGCAAGCTCTTAGGTGTCTTGTATGCAAACTACAATGTAAGCATTATCCTAAGTAAGCTTAAGTAAAGTGTAATTAGTGAATATTTAATTACACCAATAGTAAAATACTCTTGAATTATTTGAATGAAAGATGAGTTTAAATTAACAATATGTATTTTCTTTTGTTCTAAAGCTAGATATTGAATCCAATCTCCAAAAGAGACAAGATCCTCTCTTGTACATATACCTTTCTTAAAATATCCATAGTAATTTGATACCAAAGATCTAGTTAAATATTTTCTAGAGAAATTAATAATGATAAACCATTTTGTATTTGTTATTGAAAAGAACATTCACTTGTGAAACTATCATCATACAACTTGAGGAATGATAATATAATTTAAATGTGATATAATTCAAACTATTAGGTGTAACATGATTTATAATTAGGTTCTCCATAAAGGTATGGTCAACACACACACACACACACACACACACACACATATTGTTACTTATTTTCTTGGTGATATTTTTTATATCCAATATTTATATTTTAAACAACATTTTACAATTAAAAAAATTAAAATCTTATAATTAAAAATCCTTAAACATTGAAATGCATATAATAAGTGGTTCTTAATGCATAGATTAATGTATATAGGGTAAAAGCACAAACCTGTGTAACACGTTAGGATAACTTGAGAGTTCTGAGTGAAGGTGATTTTGGCTGAAATGGGTTCAACCTGATGTGGTCAGGATGAACACATGTGCCACCACGCACCATCAAAGTGACAAAATAAATTTGGCTGGAACTACTCCGGTCGAACCAGTTCTAACAGAAACACCCAAAAACTATATAAACAAAAAAAGCTTTAAGCCCCTCATTTTCACTGTAGCAGCTTTTTGAATTCTTAGAGGAGAGAGGAGTTAGTATGATCTTTGATCAAAAATGGTTTGTGGGTTTTTTTTTCAAAATGTTGTATTTTTAATGTAGTTTTTAGGTGTTTTTATTAGTTTTAATGCATTTTAAATATTTTTATTATAATTTAGCTAGTTTTTATTGTAAATTTTCAGTTGCATTTAGGAAAATAGATATTTTGTTTATATTAGTTAGTTTCTTTTCTTCTCAAAAATATTAGAAACCCAAAAAAAACATAAAACATTAGGAAACTAGAGAAACCAAAAACTACAAAAACCCAAAACCCAAAACTATGAAAACCAAAAACATTAGCAAACGAAAAAAAAAACATTACAAAAATGTTAGGAAAATAGTAGAAAATGAAAGTTGTATAAGGAGATGTGATTACATGATTAGGGTTCATTAGGGTTCATAATGAACCATAAAATTAATCCATGTAACCCTAATTGATACTAGCTAAACCTAAGCACAATTAAAATATAACTCTAATTCATCCTACAAAAAGTATAATTGATTAATCATGCCATAATTAATCCCTAACCCTAATTGAAACCCAATAATTACCTTAACCCAAAATTAGTCATAAAAAAATATTCCTATCTCAAACTATTATTGATTCCTAATTGTAACCTTCAATGGACACTACGATTACCTATATTTGTTTATGATTAGGGTTCACTTATCAACATTGTTCATTTATGTAGTTCACATATTGAAATATAATTCCGAATGAATCTTTATCATATCCCTCTTTGATCCCCAATTTTCAACCTACTCCATCCCTAACATTAAGCCTTAGTAACCCAAGTACAAAAAATATACCCTAACCATAATCGATACGTAACCATATAATCCTAATTAATCCCTAACCCTAGTTGAACCCTAATCATTACTCTAGCCCAAAATTTATCATAAATAACTCAAACTATTATTGATTCATAATTGTAAGCTTCAATGAACAATGTCCCTAATTCAACCATTGGTCTACTTATATATCCTAAGTCCCTGATTCAACCATTGGTCTACTTATATGGCTTATAATTATGATTTAATCCTTACCCTATCCCAAAATTTAAACATTGAATCTTGACCTAGTCCTAGCTCTAATTAAACCTATATAAAACTAAAATTGCAACCTATATAAAATAAGGTAGTACTTGAGTGAGGGGATCTAAAGTTGTGATGAATGAACTTATTCTTATAAGGTTTACTATTTACTTGTAGATGACACATGCTTTATGTCATTTATTTTTTTAAAATTGAAATGATTACAACTTCACATAATTCTTACCTTTTAGACCTACATCAAGTCTTCTTTTTTTTCATTAGGATATCATTTTCTATCAAACATGTGTTGATAAATATGAACTTAACTTTATTTTATGGTTTATTAAAAATGTGCATAAACGTGGTTTGTGTAAACATCATGCATATATGCTTCAATTTTAAATTATGCTAAACATAGTGTAAATTCATATTTTTATATATATTTTAGATCATGGCATTAGGCTCAGGAGCACAATGTGCTGATTCATCTGATCCCAGTTTATAGGGTGGTGGTAATGAGCAGTTCTCATGTGCTAGATCTGCTAGATCTAGAGAGGAGGCAAAAATTATTTTCTGATATAGTGGATAGATTGCAGCGCACGATAACGCATCTTGATAATACTATTCAAACTTCTACTACCCTTCCCAATAGGGATAGGGTGAGTACCATTCGAGATGAGTGGGTTCATATGATAGACATTGTTCAATCATATAACCCATATGATAGTATTAGTATTGATGTATCCTATGCATCTCTCTCTCGTAGTGTTACTGGCACTGTGAAATATAGACAGACTGACACTGAGGTTTCTACAGCTATGGTGAAGACTATGTTTCCTTATTATCAAGATGTACCTTAGGTGAGAGGTTATATGACTACTAGGTGCAAGGATCCACTTATCCTACCCTTTATATATATCCTAGATGGTTGGCTACTAATCATAGGTGGCCCCAGAAGGATGAGCTTCCACTTTATTTCTACAAACACTTACTTGCATAATTTCATTTACAGTATGATGTTGATTATATAGATGTCCCCTCCCATGTTGGACATGGGAAGGGTCAATTATATGACCAATACAAGCTACCTAATGCTCCACATCCCGCTAATAAGAGAGTACTAGTAAGTCTAAACCTTTTGGTTATGCAAAAACATTTGGAAATTACCGTTGCATGAGAGAGAGTACCAGATGACAATATGAGGGATGTATTTTCTAGTATCATGAGTATCACTACACAGGTTCAGGAGATGTCATCTGATCATGTGGAGAGATACATGTTTCATTTGTGTTCTAAAATTCTACCATTATTACATCATGCATGTTCCAGTGATGATCCTTATCAGATGGAAGACATACCATCTCCTTTAGAGGTTGGAGATTTGTCCAAGGTGGACCCTTTGCAATGCATGGATGCATATTTATCCAGTATCTACTTTATGCATATCATGCTATACAGATACTCAGAGGGGCCCCTCTTAATGAGTTTTCCTCATATATCACCTGTATTCTTCATAGACCATCCGCAAGATCAGATTCTCAAGGTGCACAACAAATATAGGAGGATATTACAACACCACCTACAACCTCTCAGCAAGAAAGATTTGACAAGGATAAATCTCCCCCTATTGAGAAAACATCAATCACATCCCATCAAATTTTTACAGACTTGCTTATGGGCGCTCTCATTGATCTCACCTTGGTGAGCTTACACGATTTGGAGCTTAGCGATATCAGGAGAGAACTGCATGTTGCAACGGTATATTTATTTAAATCTTGACTTTAAAAAGTACATGTACATGTATAGATCTAACTTCCAGTATTATATATATATATATTCTAGGGTGTTATCAAGAGTATGGCACCTTATGGAGATTTAGAAACACCTAACGACCCCATGCAACATGACACATAGGTAAATTTAAATGTCTAGTTATTTTTTCTTAAATAAGTATTTAGTTTATTATACATGCATAATTTTTACATGTATATAATTTTTATATGTAACTTGTAGTCATCATCTATCTACCTATCATATGTGATTCCTAGCATAGATGAACATGTTTGAGATGTTGGAGATCAAGTATATAACTTTCAATTATATATATTACACATGGGGATCAATACGACGTGGAGCAACATTAAGTCATGGATTGGGGAAGGGCCCTAGTTGTCTACATATAGATACCTGGATAGATGCACTTTAGACCTAAGATTTATTTGATCCTATATATACATTCACATGCATGTATTTTCTATACTTATTTTATATGTATATATTCTATATATATCCACATGCATATATTTTCTAGACTTATTTTACATGTGTGTTGTTTAGACATTTTGTGTGTTATGATTGTTTTCTAGACATTGAACATTTATATTTGTGTGTGTTATAGACATTTTATATACATGTTATGTTCATTTTAAACTTATTTTATACATGTTATGTGTGTTCATGTTCATGTTCATCTTCTGTTCATTAAAAATTAACTTATTTTATTTTAGACTTAATAATAAGTATTTAATGTTAAAAATAAACTTTAACTTGATCTAATTATAATTTTTCATACATACATAGAAGTTAAAAGCTCAATTTATCTAACTTAATGTCATATACATGTGTACAAGTTAAAAACTTGATTATAATATCATGCAAGCAATTTATCTAACTTAACCTGGCATACATAAATGCAAGTTAAAAGTAATTAATATATATAGCTAAATAATGTCATACATATTTTTCATACATGTAAGTGAAAAAAGAAATTAATCTAACTAATGTCATACAAGCAATTAATCTAACTTAACACATGTAATACATATACATGTACATATCTAAGTTAAAATCAATTAATGTAGATAATAATGTCATACATGTTTTCCATACATGTAAGTTAAAAAACAATTATAATACATCATACAATAAAACTATCTAACTTAACATGTCATACATATACATGTACATATCTAAGTTAAAAGCAAATAATGTAGATAACTAATGACATGCATATTTTCCATACATGTAAGTTAAAAAAACAATTATAACACATCATACAAGCAATTTGTGTAACTTAACATGTCATATACATGTGTACATGTATCTGAAACTAATGTCATATATATTTTCCATACATGTACATAGATATGTAAGTTAAAAAAAATTAATCTAACTTTAATGTCATACATATTTTCCATACATGTACATGAATATGTAAGTTAAAAGCAATTAAGGGGATGCATTAAGCGGTTGTATTAAGGGGATTTCTAAGTTAGGGGATGTATTAAGTGGTTTCCTTAAGGGGATGCCTTAAGTGGATTTCTAAGTAAGGGGATGTCTAAGTTAGGGGATCTAAAGCATTGAAAACATAAAAGTGATGACATGTAACTGATTGAATGTTTAAAGATGTTAAGTTGATGATCATGCAAGGAATTAAATCATTTAATATATTGTATTGTCGTTGATGTCAACTTGATATAATTTGTATGGTCATGGGAATACTGCCAAAGACTTCAAAGAACTGATGAATCAAGGCTATGCTATCAGTAATGCATATAAGTCAAAGTACTCACTGAGTGACTGTATACACCGATGGTCAGAGTAAAAGAAGAGAGTCGCAGTGTTACTCGATGAGTAAATACACAACATTACTGACGAGAAAAGTCACAGTGTTTCCCATTGAGAAAAACACAGAGTAACCCGACAGACATAATTTAAGTGTTTCCTGATGGAAAAGATAAAGGATGGAGATCTCGATGACAACTGAAATCACACCGATGGAATAGTCAGTTATCACCAATGACTAACTGAAGTGTTGACCGACAGAATAGAGAGTTCAAAAAACAACAAAATGCTTAGCTGTCAAGAAGCTAAAGATAGAAATAATAGATACTTATCATTGTTTTAATCATCCAAATAATGTCAGAGATAAGTAATTGATTTAAAGCTGATTTGTCTAGTTGGCAAGAAGATCTCTTTGAGATAAAACTGGAGTTTTCTTTAAATCTACTAGCAATAATTGTGGAACACGCCAAGAATCAAGAAATCCAAGAAAAGGGGAAATCATGTCTATATAGAGACAAACCAAATTTATTATTAATTGTGGGGTGAACAAGAGAATAGAGGAAAGATGCTAAAGAGAATTTGAAGGAGAAGAAAGTCTTCTTTCAGTCCTGATCAACAAGCTAAAGAAGAGCTATTTTCTGAAGACACCGATGAACAATGAGACATCATCACAGAGTGGAACAATGTGGAGAAAAGGTCTAGAACTAATTATATTGATCAGAGAGGTAATGGACTTACAATAGATCTAAAAATTTGCAATTGAGTTGTATGTATGAACAGATCATTAGTGTTTCAGTTTAACCATTGAAGCATCAAGTCTCTTAACCGAGCAAGACTTAAAATTCTTTTACAATTGAGATACATCCCAAGGATTATCAAAAATTTTGATCATGAAAGTATTATTAGATATGCTCGATACCTATTGACAAGCCAAGTGAGTGTTTGATCAAGGATGGTAGCATTAAATGCTAGATACTAGGTGACAAACTATTTTTAAATCCTCTAACAAGGTCACACCTAACAGTGTGTTTGTACCCTTTAATAGGGTTGGCTCTTAACAGGGCTCACTTCAAAAGAGTGAAAATTTGAGGTACCAATCCAGTGGTTTTTCCCTTAACAGGGTTTCCATGTTAAAAATCTATGTGTTATGTGTTTATGTTATATTACCTTACTATTTTACATTTCACATATGCAATTCTGGATTGATCGGTATACTCTGCATATTTACTATGTTTCGGTAAATAGTTAATTGTTTATTGGTAATCATACAGAAGAGAGATTTACTAAGCAATCCAACAAGTAGTAAATTGATAAAAGTATTTCAAGGCATTCATCTTGTAGGACAGAAGATAACTAGAGACATAATTTGTGGTTATAAGTTTTAAGGGTTGATTTAAGGATTAATTTTTGAGGCCATTGATTCACCCCCCCTCCCCCTCTCAGTTATTACTAACAATTGGTATCAGAGCTTTTGTGCTTAAAAGGAAGGTTTCAAGACCTAGGCTAAAGATCACAAGATGAATAGATGAGATGTGCCCAAGTTGAACAAAGATAATTTTACTTCATGACAGAGTAGAATAAGACTCCACTTATCAGGTATTGGAAATGATGTTACTCAATACTTAGATACTGAATATGTGTTTCCCACAAGAGCACCAATAGTTAAAAAATGAGAGAGAAGCATGAACACAATTGCATGATGATAGAGCTTTCTTCCTAACTCTCTGATGTTGAATTTGAAGATGTCAAAACCTGCAAAACTGCAAAGTAGATGTGGGACAAATTGATGCTTGTTCATGGTGGTGACAAGAATATTTTGAGAGCCAAGGCATAAAACCTTAGAGGAAAGTTTGATGATCTCAAAATTTAAGAAGGTGAAAACATCACTCAGTACAGTACAAGAATCAAAGAGGTAGTCAATGCTATCCGAGGAGTTGGATGTGTACTAGAAGAAGATATAGTGGTAAGTAAAATTCTAAGAACCTTACTGCCTACTTATGCTATTAGAGTATCTTCCATTCAAGAAATGAGAGCAGTAGAAAATAGAAATGTTACTCTAGATAGTTTTATTGGAAGACTAATTTCATTTGAGATGAACAATTTTGATAATAGTGTCTTACCAAACATAGATTCTGCATTCAAAACTTCTATGAGAATAAGTAAATCAAGTCATAAAAACACTATGAGAAAAGATAGTGATAGTGAAAGTGAAGAAGAATATCTTGATGAAATTGAAGCACTTATGGCTAGAAGAATGCAAAGAGGAAAAGATAAATACAAAGGTAAATTACTACTTGCTTGTTTTAATTGTAAAGAGATTGGACACTTTGCTGCAAGATGTCCTAACAAAAGAAAAGATGATAGAAGTAATGATAGAACATTTGAAAAGAACTCTGGTAGAGGTGATACAAAAGCTACCAACAACTAGAAAGAAGAGATTCTCAAGACTACAAGGACAAAGGAAAGAAGGTCAGTTACCTAGAAAAATGCAAAGATGATGACACTGACATTGAATCTGATGAAGACATCGAGATGGTGTTTGCAGCAGTAAAAGATAATTCAGATGATGATGAAGAAAAGTATGTAGAAACAACACTCATATCTAAAGTTAGTAAAAATGATGTTTGGATCATAGATAGTGGTTGCACTCACCATATGACTGGTGATAAGCAAAATTTTGAAACTTTTGAATACAATAAAGGTAATTCAGTAATAATGGATAATGCCACACCTTGTCCAGTTGAAGGTAGAGGAACCATAATATTGAATAACCAGATAAAATGTGAAAATGATAATTGGGTAAATGGATTGAATTATAATCTATTGAGTGTTTCTCAATTGAATAATTTAGGTCATAGAGTGGCATTTGAAAATAACAAGGCAAAGATCTTTAATAAATTAGGAAATCTGATTGGTACCCAGAGCAGACAAAAGGTAACTTATTCTATCTGAATGATACTGACACCACTTGTTTGATTGCTACAAACAAAGACATATGGTTGTGGCACAAAATATTGTGTCATGTTAATTTTGACAACATAATAAAGATTAGAAAAAAGAGAAATTCTAGAGGCTTATCGACGATGACCAAGCCCGACAACATCATGTGTAAGAATTGTCAAAAAGGTAAGATGACAAAGTCTAGTTTCAAAAGAAAAACCCATACATCTCATGCAATTATAGAATTAGTCCATACTGGTTTATGTGGACCTATGAGGACAAAGAGTTATTATGGAGATAGATATTTTATTCTCTTTTTTGATGAATTTTCTAGAATGATGACAGTCATGTTTCTAAAAGATAAATCAGAAGCATTTAAGATGTTTAAATGGTATAAGGCAATGGTTGAGAAACAAAGTGGTAAGGAGTTAAAATGCTTAAGATTAGATAGAGGAGGGGAATTTGTCTTAGATGAATCCACTAAATTTTTTAATGAGCATGGAATCAAAAGACAAGTCTCTACACCAAGAACACCACATCAAAATGGAATTGTTGAAAGAAGGAACAGTTCCATAGTTAATTGTGAAAAGATATTGATGATAGAGAAAGGCATCACCCAAATCTTCTGGATAGAAGCTGTCAGTATTGTTGTTTATACATTAAATAGAGTACAATTGAAGAAAGATACCAAGAAGACACCTTATGAGCTTTGGTATGGATACACACTCAATGTAAGTTATTTCAAAAAATTTGGCAGTCAATGTTATATCTTAAAAGATGTTAGAAATGGAAAACTTGAATCTAAGAGTGATGAAGGAAACTTTCTAGGGTATTCTACCAAGAGAAAGGATTATAAATGTCTCAATAAAGCCTCTAAAAAAAATTTTGAAAGTGCAAATGTAAAGATAGATGAATTTGCAGAAAAGAATGAAAAGGAAATCACTAAAGAAGCAGAGTACTACAATAGGTTTTCTTAAAATGAGAAACTTGGACTCTACCCAAACAACAATTTAGAGCTCCTAAGAAATAGATCATTGCACCTGAGCATCATGCTGCAAATACCGACAATGGATATTGCTCAAAATGATGCACAAAGTGATGGAGAATAGAATGAAGAACAAAATGATGATCAAGCTGATAGACAAAGAACAAAATGATGATCAAGAATGTATTTGAATACTTGAGAAAGAGACTAGGGGTCAGACCCTTGTCTACTGGTCAGTAAGCTGACTAGAAGGTTACATCAGCCTACATATTATCAGAATATCATTCATGTTGATGCAAGTAGAGAGATGGACTTCAAAGATACATCTATACATAGCAAGGTATTTATCTACTCTAAGCACCATAGTTATTACCGATGGATTGGGAAATTCAAGGAATATATTATCGATAGAAAAGATCCATTTGACATCACTGTCAAATATTTATTTCAAAAGATGTTTGTTTGGCATTGCTGTCAAAGGGAGAGAGATATATCATTATCATACTAATAAAGGGAGAGATTTTATTCATTATTATCTCAGGGAGATATGTAACAAAGAATGGGAGAGTACATACAAAGGGAGAGAATTGCTGACAAGAGACATCAAAAGAAAGGAGAATAGTCAAAGGGAGAGAGTTTGACACGGAAGTGGAATACATCACATCAGAGAAAGAAATATTCTACATCTATCCAATGAAGGGATTGAAAACAGAAAGAAAGATACAAGAATCAAATCAAAGCTTTTTGAGCTTACCAGTAGCCAAACATTTGTAACAGTTACATTAGGAAAGCTTGATGAAACTGTATATTTCATATTGTATTAGTAATAGTATAGTATGATAATGTAGTATGTTTATATCAATTCCAAAGGGAGAGATTGATGGCATGTAATTGATTGAATGTTTGAAGATGTTAATTTGATGATTATGTTGGAATAGTCCCAAGGATAACTAAGAGGGGGGGGTGAATCAGTTATCAGTCAATTTAATTCTTTTCTCTTTACCTAATGTAATTTGATATAAAGTAAATGCACATTCAGATAACACAATAGAGTACTCAACAATTTGATTACGGGGAAACCAAATAGGCAAAAACCCCAGTGGGAATTAGCACCCACAAATAACTGCACTAGTTTATAATGATTTCTATTAGAAGATCTTATAACCCTGTTAGGATTTGATCTTTACAATGTAAGAAGTACAAAGACCTGGTTAAAGGTCAAACCCTGTTAGGAGTCTTTTACAGGTAACCCTGTTAAGGGTGAGGAATCCCTGTCCAATAGCTCACTACTAAGATGGTGAAGGCTACAACCTTCAGTATAACAGATATACACTATATCTGGTAAATGAACTATTTGAGTAGACCTACTATCTTGATCAGTTCCAATGAATTGTAATCAACTTTTGTTTCTTCACATAGATCTTCAACTTGTTCTCTCTGACTTTCTGCTCTTCTCTGTCTTTTCTTTTTCACTTCATTTTTTGACACTTAGTGAGCATATCTGAACTGATATATGTATCTTCACTAAGGATAAGGTCACGATGGTATCTAGAAACACTTCATCAACTTCCTTGTCATCTCAACCAAGTACACAATACAAGTTAGGACCGCGCAACTCAAACTAAATAGACGTGACGCTTCACAAAGTCATCTTCACCAAATTAAATCTAACATCATGATTTTGTTAAAATATGTTTAGCGCCTTTGGATAATTATCTTTAACTCATAACTAAAAATGAATACAAACACACATATCCTGAAGATAGGCGCAACTCAAGAAACACTGTATTTACGTCGACTCTTAACAGATAAACTCCAAAATTTGTAACTGCCATAACTGACTAATCATAACTCAACTGAAACTACATATCTGACTCGGCGTGAGTGCACATAGAAACTAGAACATGTATATACCATGGAAATAAAAATGCATAGCTCTAAAGAATCTATAATTATAATTGCATATAGGATACCTATTGTATATTATATGTTGTCATCAATGGAAAACATACAATCAATTATTTGCACAGAAGAAAATCTCCAACAATCCCCCCCTTTGACATTGATGGCAACATATGATATCACCAACTCAAAGTGTCTTCCTTCTTTTTACAATCTTCTCAATATCCTCATCAAAGGTTCCTCTTCAGTGCTGCTACTTTGTATACTCCCCCAGGATATATGCTCCCCGTTGCTAATACTCCCCCTTTGGCATCAATGATAAAGGGTGTTAAACACCTTTTAGGCATAGGTACTACTCCAGAAGTATAGTAGTCAACCATTCATCAGTCACCAAGGACTGATGTCTTGCTGCAAGTTCTAATATGACTCGAGAAAGGAAATTACTCCCAACTTCTCACTGAGATACTCAAAAGTATCTTTTGATAGAGGCTTTGTAAAAATATCTGCTAGTTGCTCTTTAGTGCTTACATACTCTAGCTTTACTTCTTTGTCTGCAAATTTTTCTCTTAGGAAGTGGTATTTGATCTCAATGTATTTTGTCTATGCATGCATCACAGGGTTCTTTGATATATTGATAGTACTAGTGTTGTCATAGTGAATAACAATAGGATAATCAATCTGAATACCAAAGTCCTTGATCATCTATTTGATCCAAACCATTGTTAAACAATTCAATGCTACTGCAACATAATCAGCTTCTACTATTGACTGAGAGATACAATTCTATTTTTTACTTGTCCAAGTGACCAGCCTATCTCCAACAAATACTGCTCCTCTTGATGTTCTCTTTCTATCACCAACACAACCTTCCCAATCTGCATCTGTATACACATGAAGTTGTATGTTTTCTGAGATAGGATACCATAAACCATAGTCTATAGTTCCCTTTAGGTATCTGAATATTATTTTTATTTCCATTAGATGATTATGCTTGGCTTCAGCTGAAAATCTTCCAACAATGCCAACTGCATTAGAAATGTCAGGTCTAGATTGAGTGAGATATATAAGTTTTCCAATCATAAACTTGTATAAGGTCTTGTCAACTATTGTGGAATCATCATCTTTGGAAATCTTGCATCTTGTTATCATGGGGGTGCTTGTTGGTTTGCAATCTTCCATCTTGAAGGTCTTCAATATCTCCTTCACATACTTAGACTAATTTATGAATATTCCTTTGTCCGTTTGTTTTACATTCAATCCAAGGAAGTATTTGATAGGTCCAATCATGCTCATTTCAAATTCACTTTTCATTTCTTTGGTGAATTCTACACTAAGTTTTTCATTACCTCCAAAGATAATGTCATCAACAAAAATAGAAACAAGAAGTAGTCCTTCATCTGTCTCTCTTATAAATAAATTATAGTCTGCTGCTCCTTTTCTGAATCCTATCTTTGTTAAGTAACCATCAAGTCTCTCATACCATGCTCTTGTGGCCTGTTTAAGTCCATATATTGCTTTCTTTAATCTGCATACCATGTCTGGTTTATCTGAAAGTTTGAATCCTTCAGGATGCTCTATGTAGACTTCTTCCTTTAAGTCACTATTTAGAAATGTTGATTTGACATCCATTTGATATACCTTAAAGTTCTTGAATGTTGCATAGGCCAAAAACAACTTGATAGCTTCAAGTCTTCTCACAGGGGCAAATGTATTAGTGTATTCTATTCCTTCTCTCTATGCATATCCTTTGCATACTAATCTTTCTTTGATCCTTACTACTATGCCCTCTTCATTCATTTTGTTCTTGAATATCCACTTAGTTCCAATCATGTTCTTGTCATGAGGTCTAGGGACCAGTTCCCATGTTTCATTATTTATTATTTGATCTAATTCTTCTTGCATGGCACTTTTCCAATCTGAATCTTTGCATGCATCTTCAACACTTAAGGGTTCAATTTGTGAGATTAAGCATACCTCTTCATCAGAAGGTTGAACCTTTTTCTCTAGATCTTGTCAAGACTTTTTCACTTTGATCTCCAATGATATCTTCCTTAGAGTGGTATTTGGATGTGTATCTTGAAATCTTAGGAGTGATACTTTCAACTGTAATTTGTGATTCGTCTTCACTTGGTTCGGGATTGTTACATGAAACATAATACAATCAAACATTTCTTCAATAATTATGTCCTTATTGATGGGTCTGGGCTCATCTTCAATCATGGGAGCATAGTCATAATATCTTTCTTGAATCATAAACTTCTCATCAATCTTCACATGAGTA
>MU225892.1:125534-140455 GCA_018584345.1 Thuja plicata
AGTCTTATAAGGCCACATAGCCCTTAAGAATAGGACATGTGTGGGTGAGGATAATGATTAATTATTAATTAATAATAATTAATTATTTTAGCCAAGGTGATGTGTCAGGTGACTAGGTTTATGAGGTAGACTAGGGGACTTGGTCATATTTAGTGATTGTTTATTTAATTAAATCACTTTTAATAGGACTAATTTAGAAGACCTAGGATAAGAAGAATAGACTATAGTGAATGTATTAAATAAATTAAAATAATTTACTTAATAAATAGAAGAAATAAATATTAATTAAATAATAAATATTTAATTAATTCATCAAGTCAATATTAATTAAATAATAAATATTTAATTAATTAATTAGTGAAGCCATTTTTTAGTGTATACATTTTGCCCCTCTTTGAAATAATGTGCTGGTCACATTGTTTCAAAGAAAAATCAAGCTTTTTGCCTTTGCCCCAGACAATGTTGATGAAAACGACCCATGCATGCCCCCTCGAGAGATTGATTGACAAAATTGATGTGTGTGTGTGTGTGTGTGTGTGTTTTTTTCAATCAATCACACGAAAAGATTCAGAAGAAATGGGAGTGAATGATTGATAGTGCAATAGATGGGATGATTTATGATTATTGCAACTGGGTTGATTGATGATGATTGATAGATGGTTGGATAAATAAGATTATGGGTTGATTTCTCTACAATTGTGATGAATTTTTTGCAAACAAGTGATAGACAAAGGTTACAATTAAGATTTTATCAAAATGAAGTGTGTCTAAGATAATGGAGCCTTAATAGAAAAAAATATATTTCTATGATATAGACTCAAAATTGACCTTGATTCCTTGGGTTCTGGGTGAAGGACCTATAATCCTTGATAGTGAACTTTCCAAAATTGAAGATGAATGTTTTTTTGACAACACTTGCATTTGATGTGATATGAATGGAACAAAGATGAAGAATGTACTTGTTTGAAAAAGATGGTATAGGATGGATCTATGGAGCTAAGATGGTATTTTGGGGGATGATGTACAAATGCTAGATGTGGGGGCACATGAAGAATAGATAAAGATAAAAGATGATCTAAGAAAGATATCCTACAAAACCCTTTAAAAGGAGCCTTTGTGATCTATGAAATGCAATGCAAAATGATATGCGAAATGAGGATCTCCACAACTTCAAAAACATCTTAAAACTTCATAAATATTGGAATTCTATATTCATCATTGAGCTCGATATGTTGCAAGAAAATGCAAGCATCATGGTATAATTAAACCAAAATGACCTAAGAACTTCTTGCATGGAGTTTAATATAGAAAACTTGACAAGCATCTAGGTATAATTGAACCGATATAACCTGAGTTTCGTTTGCATAACAGACAAGGAATATCCCCCCTCCATCGGGGAACAAATATTTGGAGTCGAGGTATGTGTGGTGCATCACCGTTAATAGTATTGATATAACAACATGATTTACATGTTGTCACTACTCATTAGATAGATGAAGGCACTTACACACAGACACCCCAATTATTTGTTCCTTCAACTTCAGTGGAAGATATCCCACAAACAACAATCAAAAGAAAATATCATGTCCCATCCTGACTATTCTAATCAATGACATATTTGGAGTGTTAAACTCATGTCAAAGATATCTCGAAATAGCATAGGAACATAATAACAATAAAATCCTGATATGAATGCATAATATTATTACAAATCATCCTAACATGCCTGTCATGAATATACATTTCTTTGCCAAAAGATAGTGTTGAGTTTTGTCGATCAGTTTTATTGATAATGATGTTGTTGCAAATGTATAGATAAACAGTCATATTTCAAAAGATATATCACAGGTTATGGATAGTGATTAGAATAGCACCATATAAGAATCGTTGATTGTGTTTGCTTGTCAGGTCAAAAATACTCCGTTCTGTCCTCTAAGAGTCGTGACTATCATAGATCCACTTCCCAAAAACTAGGTCGAGGACATGCCCCCAGCTAGGTGATGGAATGACTTATTATGGGTGAAGAAAGACACACTGGACTAGGGTGAAGACCAAGATAGTAGACAAAGCTATGATGGGATTTTATTGGGGATTTATACAATGGGTAGGAATCATGGATTGGCCACTTTATTATGATATGTACAAGGTGAATAGCGACTGTGAGAGCCACTTTATTATGGTTATATACAGATGGGACAAGACACTAGAAGAATCCTTATAGAGGGAGGAGCTAACTTGTCACAAATGGCGCCTATTTCCAGGTTTTCACCACATGCTTTTATTTCAATTTTCTCATGATTTTTTGATTTTTTGATTATTTTTCATTTTTATTTTTAATTTTTTGAACATATCCCTTGCACTGGGATCTCATGCATAAAACTTCTTTAGGTGCATGTTGTTAAGAGGCTCATCCAAGTGATCTCCCTCAGATGTTGACAACTAATAGGCTCTAGAACCATAGGTTGATGTAATCACAAAATTACCCAACCAATTGGGCTCAAACTTGCCCTTCTCACGATGCTACTAGTTTTTGGGGTTCTCTCAAAGGACTAGATCACCCACTTGAAAGCCTCTTGGTTTCACTTTACTATTATATTGACAAGACATCCTTTGCTGATAGACTTTCAAGTGATCAAAGGCTCATTGACGGCGTTCATCTAGCAATTCTAATTCAGTTAGCCGTGCAACTCTATACTCTTCATCTAGAATCAAATCTTTCAGGGACACTCGAAGAGAAGGTAACTCAACCTCAAGGGGCAGGACAAATTTAGATCCATAAACAAGGGAATATGGTGTGGCACCAGTTGGGGTATGGATCAAAGTATGATAGGCCCATAGGGCAGTCTTCAACTGGACATGCCAGTCACGACCAGCATCATTGATAGTCTTTTGAAGGATTTTGACAATAGTTTTATTAGACACCTCAGCTTGGCCATTACCCTGAGGGTAGTAAATAGTGGAATAATGGTGGGTGATATGGAATTTGGCACATAGTTCATTAATATCTTGATTTTGAAACTATTTCCCATGATCTGTAATGAGGTACATAGGGATGCCATATCAAAAAATGATATAGTTAAGGATAAACATAGAAACTTGTTTTCCTGTGGTAGTGATCAAGGGAACAGCTTCAATCCATTTGGTAAAATACTCAGTGGTGGTTATAATGTACTTATGGCCATTGGAAGATGGAGGGTGAATTGTACCCACAAGGTTGAGTCCCCACTGACTGAATGGCAATGTAGTTGTAACAGGATGAAGTTGTTGTGCCGGTGCATGAATAAGATTCCCATGAATTTGACACTTCTTGCATTTTTGAGCAAAGTGAAAATAATATGTTTCCATAGTAGGCCAATAGTAACCCATACGCATGAGCTTCTTAGCCAAGGAAGGAACACTCAAATGTGTTCCACATATACCCTCGTGTATGTCTTGTAAGGCAGTTTGAGCTTCATAATATTCAAGACATCGTAAGAGAGTACCGTCAAGACCTCGCCGATACAGGGTGTCAGATATTAGGAGATAGTGGGAGGTTTGGCGGAGGAAGGTTCACTTTTGGTTTCTGGATAGGTCAGGGGGAAGGATATTGTCTTTCAGATAGGAATATATTTTTCCATAGGTAGGGGAATCTTGTCTGATAATATGACATATGATACGTGTATCAGGATCATCATACACAGGATAAATCAAAGATTCCACTAAGAACTCAAAATGGGATTTTGTATCTTCGGCATTAAATAAAGAAGCAATTGTTGCCATAGTGTCTGCAGCCTTATTTTCCTACCTTGGAATCTTCTCAAAGGTGATGATTGAAAAATATTGCTTAAAATCATCTACCATGTGTTTATATGGTAACAACTTGTCATCCTTAGTCTGATATTCATCATTAACCTGATTGATTATTAACTAGGAGTCTCCGTAGACATTTAATTCAGTCACGTTCCATTGTAGAGCCATTTTCAACCCGATCATCAGTGCTTCATACTCAGCTACATTATTTGTATAAGGAAAAAGCAATTTGTAGGACTTTGGTATGGTATATCCTTGTGGTGTAACAAATAACACTCTAGCTCTCGAACCATGCTGAGTATAGGATCCATCAAAATATAGCCTCCAGGTTTGTGTAGATAATGTTAGGTTGTGTGCATCTAGAAATTTTGTTTATATAGGATGATCATCTATTAGTGGTGCCTTAGCCAATTGACAAGCAATTACTTGCCCTTTAATAGCCTTCCTTTCCACATATTTGATATCAAATTCACTAAGAAACATGACCCACTTAGCCAACCTTCCTGTTAATGCAGTCTTGTTCAAAAGATACTTCAAAGGATCAATCTTTGCAACAAGCTTGATAGAATGAGAAAACATGAAATACCGCCACTTTTGTGAAGCAAAGACCATTGCTAGACATACATGCTCAATTGGTGAATAATTGAGTTCATATCCAATAAGGGTGCAACTGATATAATATATAGCCTTCTCTTTTCCCTCTTGATCTTGTTGGGCCAACAGGGCACCGAGCAAAACTTTTGTAGCTGAAATATAAAGCAAGAGTGGCTTTCCCAGAATTGGTGACATAAGAGTTGGAGGAGTGGCTAAGTACTGCTTGATCTTAGTGAAATCTTCTTCACACTTATCATCCCATTTGAATAAGATGTTTTTATGTAACAGATGCTAAAAAGGATGACTTCTATCTGCTAATTGAGAGACAAATCTTCTGATTGACTGAAGGCGCCCTTGTAGAGATCTCAATTGACTGATATTCATTGGTGAAGCCATGTCCATGATTTCCTTGACCTTTTCTAGATCCACCTCTATTCCCTTAGCTGAAATAATATATCCTAACAGTTTACCCGATGTAACCCCGAATGCACACTTCTTTGGATTTAGTCTTATCTGATACTTTTCCATTCGAGTAAATATCCTATCCAACACTCTTAGATGACCTTCTTTGTTCTTATATTTGGCTAGGATATCATCAACACAATCTTCCATTATGGTATGCATCATGTCATGAAAGATTGTGGTCATAGCTCTTTGATAGGTAGCACCAGCATTTTTAAGCCCAAAAGGCATCACATTCCAGTAGTATGTGCCCAAGGACATGTAAAAGCAGTCTTTTCCTAATCTTTTGGTGCAATATTAATCTGGTTATAATCGGAAAACCCATCCATTAAGGATAACATCTCATGCCCGGCTATTAAATCAACTATAATATCAATATTGGGCAAAGGAAAATCATCTTTAGGAAAAGATTTGTTAAGATCCCGAAAATCTATGCAAATCCTGATAGACTTATCTAGCTTGGATACTGGTACAATATTGGAGATCCAATTAGCATAATCAATAGCTCGAATGAAACCCACATCCAGCAATTTTTTTAATTCTGCTTTGACCATGAGTGCAATGTGAGGATGCATTTTCCTAAGTTTCTGCTTCACAGGCTTGACCCCAGGTGCAATGGACAAATGATGCATAATAAGATGAGGATCTAACCTAGGCACATCAGCATAAGACCAAGCAAAATTGATTTGTCTCTATTTGAAAAACTGGGAAAAGGCATCTTTTTCTATCTCTGTTAAAGATGTAGCTATCTTCAGAATGCGTGGTGACTCCTCTGTGCCAATGTTAAGAGGAAATGTTGGTTCAATAAGTATAGCAGACTTCTCTCGATACATATAACTGGGGAGATTTTCAATCCTTCCATCTTCAGGCACCTCAGAGAGGTTTTCACCCTCAAATACATCTTTTCTTTTTACTTTTTTAGGATCTAACACTGCCACTGAGTGGGTTTCACCATTAGATCTATTTATTATTTTCATATTTTTACGACTGAAAGGATTGGCACCCTCTCCAAAGTAAGCCATGTCATTGAGTTCTATGGTGAATCCTGATTTATGATCTCCTGACGGTAGATGATCTTTGATTCCAAGATATTCGATAATAGCATCATCATTATGGAAAACATCAAGTTTGGGGTAATTTGGAGAATCCCAGGCGATAAGTTTGGGGTGGACAAGGGGTATTGGATCATTTGGTTTGGTCTCAAAGGATGAGATGGTGTTGATAGAAAAGTTCTCAAATTTTATAATTGTATCGGCAAGGTCTATTTCCATACTCTCATCTGAATCATTTATCTCAAGATAACTCTCACTTTCCTCACAATCGCCAAGAGTAGTATCAGGTGAATCTAATCCTAGTGGTTTCATCCTTGGACTCGTCTGCTCATCGAAATTGTTACCATTGGCATGAACATCATCAACTTCCATATCTTCAGTATAATCAGAGAATGAATCCCATTCATAAGTATGAGAATCATCATCATCACCCTTATTATTTCTAAGTCGGTTAATGATGTTTTGCGCTATCTTTTGCTTTGTTGGATCTACATACATGCCATTTTTCTGAAATGGTAATGCAGGAGCCATAGAAATTTTGTAAAAGGGTTCAACCTTTTCTTTTCCTTTAGATTCCTTTGGTCCTTCTCCCTGGTATCCTAGTCTAGTGGTGTCTCTTTAATAATTCAGATTTTTTAGGATTGGTTTTATGACACCCTCTCTTTGCAACCCTACAAGTCCACTTCCTTGATATCCCATCTTTTGAAACAAAGTGTATCCCATTCCATATATATCGAGTGATATAGACTCATTTTTTTCATTCTCTGGATCTTTATGATGATGTAGCAAATGATTAGCATTATGCTTAGCAACCTCTTTTGATATAGTGCCCCCACTTACAAATGTACCATAAACGAGTGTAGAAGGGCCTTCTAATTATTGTTTGGTGATCAAGGATTTTCCATATGACTTAGGAGATAAGGGTAACTCTATGATACACATAGTTTGGCCCAAAGTGTACTCTCCCATACCTTGTTCATTTATGTCTACCTTGATTTCATGGGATTTAGAAGTTGATGCTTCATTACTAGGATCAATGGGTCTTGGTGGAGAAGATCCAATCTGATTGTAGGGCACCAAAGATTCAGTTGTTGGCTTTAGGGTATTGTAATATTGGAAAGGATTCGAATCTCGTTTGATGGTCACCTCTTAACCATTATATGGAAACTTCAAGCATTGGTGATATGTTGATGGCACAGCTCGCATAGAATGAATCCAAGGTTTCCCTAAAAGAATGTTATATGCCAAATCCATATCCAAGACTTGACAAAGCACATCTTTAACCACATGACCAACTCTGATAGGAAGTACAACTGACCCCTTGGATGACCTCTCCTCCTCATCATAATATTTGATGGTGATTTTCTTCTTTGGATTGACATCATTTTTAGAAAATCCCAATGCAAGGACTAGCTTTAGAGTGCATATATTCAAACCAGCTCCTCCATCTATTAGCACTCTTTTAATCTTATGATTTTGTACAATGCCTTCTATATGGAGTGGAGCATTGTGTGGTTGATTGATGGATAGATCATCATCCTCAGTGAAGGATAGATAATGGGGGGTTGTCAAATGTCCCACCATAGCTTGGAATTGGTCTTGATCTAGATTGGTTGGAACATTAGTTTCATCGAGAGATTTCTCAAGGATATCTTTATGGGAAGGTGACAGACACAACAACTCTAATATGGATATCTGGGCTAGTGTTTTCTTCAGTTGCTCCAAAAGGTTGTATTGGTTGGAAAAATTGGGCGTAGACTTTGGAATTTAGATAGCCTTGGTTTGGGTGGTGTTAGGTTTAGATGGAACCCCTTGAAGAGTAACCTTGGACTGGGCTCGAGTTGTGACATTAGCCGGTTGACTCTTTTCTTTGATGGAAATCACATTGACATAGGATTGAGAAGGATGACATTCAGAAATGTGATTTATATAGTTGTAGGAGGTGGAATTATAGTTTGCGTGGTTATCACCTTTAGCATTGGATAAGTTCCCTTTTTCGTGTTCGGGAAGTGGATCTTTGAAGGCAGTATGCGACTCGTTAGAGGTGTGTCCATCAACACTAATTTCTTTGCTATCAATCAAATCTTGGATAGCATGCTTGAGTCTTTGATAGTTATTGGTTTTATGACCTTTGCCTCTATGAAATTCATAGTAATCATTGTCATTCCACAAAGAAGGTTTCACCCGAGGTTCAAAATCTCTAGTCTCAGGAAGCGCAATGAGTTTCTTCGTGATTAACTTCCTTAATGCAGATTCTAGAGATTCCCCCAAAGGAGTAAAGGTTCTTCTTCATGACATGAAGGGTGATTTTGAGGCACTGTTATTGGTATTCTGAGTAGCACCTGTATTGGTTTGAGTAGGTGGGATGGGATTGGTTTTTCTCGCAAGATTCAAGATAGGTTGTGCGGATTTAACATGACGATTATCAACAATCCCATCATTGACAATGTTCTTGTTCCAATATTTTGATTTATCATTATTGTTGTTGTTGTTGGAATTTGAACTTGAAGATCTGACATTGTCTTTGGAGTAGAGCTGAATTTCCCCCTTCCTAACCATAGCCTCTTCAATTTTCACACCATTTTCAATGAGCTTATTGAAATTTGGAGGACATTGTAACTGTAACCTATAGCTCATCTCCTGTGTTAGGTTATGCACAAAGATATCCATTTTCTCTTGTTCAAAAATCAAGCATGGATACTTGGCAAATAACTCATGCCATCTTTGCAAAAAGGTGAGAAAAGGTTCTCCATTCTTTTGATGCGTATTGCAAAGATCAAGCATTGTGACTTCATGTTTGATGTTATAGGAATAGTGAGTCACAAATTTGTTGATAAGTTCGTTGAAAGATTGTATACCCGGGGTTGTTTGGAGAACCATTCCATGGCTTGTCCTCCTAAACTACGTGGGAATAGTCGCATAAGATATGTATCATTATGTGCGACTTCAATACATGCAGCACAAAACTCACAAATGTGGTCTTGATGATCAGAATTCCCTTTATATTTATCAAGTTTCGGTACCTCAAAATGAGGAGGGAATGGAATCATAGTTAAGTTCTTGTCAAAAGGATAGGGACATATATCCTCCAAAGAGTATTTCTTAGTGGATGTTCCCATTTTCATGTCACACATTTGTTGTTGTAGCAATTGGAGTTGTTGCATGATAGGATCCAAAGATGATGAAGGTTTTTGGGTATCGTTTAAAGTACTATGTTGTTTGTCCTCCTTTTTCCCACGAGTAAGTGTCTCTTGAGAGCTACTAGGTTTTTCTTGGGAACCACTAGGTTCTTCTTGATCATTTGTGTTGGGTGGTTCTACAAGATCTGTGACATCAAAACCACTAGGTAATTTTTCTCCTTGTTGAGCAAGCATGAGGAAGTACATTTCCTTGTCCATATCTAGGATTCTTTCCATGACACTATAAAACTTGGAATCTTGCATAGCATCTCTGATTTCTTGATCAGTGGGTTCATGTTCTGATAAAAAGATTGGGGTTGTCTTGGACCAAGGGTTTTCTTCATTGGTTTTACCTCCTTCCATTGTATCTACAGATTCTGGATTAATGGGTTGTTTAAGTTTCTGTGATCGATTTTGAACCATAAATGGTGAAAGATGAATATAGAAGAAGATGTGAAGATAGACAAGATAGGAGGAAATAGATGAAAAAGTGTTGAGCTAGATAATGTAACTGGATAATCTAAGTCAATAGGAGATATAGAGCTCACTATGATATGACAAAGAAGAACCCAAAGAGAGAGTGGCCTAAGCAAGTTTTGATAAAGGATGATAGATCATGATATGATGAAAACTCGCAAAAAGTCACAATCTGAAAATCAAGGTAGTATCTCAACACTTGGATGTATATTTGGAAGATTTAGGAATGTTTTAGAAAAGATTGGATGAAAGAAAGAAGATGAAAAAATGGTCAAACTGAAGATCAGAAAGTCTGTTAAGATCGAATATTTTTCCAGAAACACACTGAAGACAGAAATGGGTATCCAAAAAAGTAATTTTGAAATCTCAAAGACTTGTGCAAGTACTCACTATGATGAATGCACAAGAAAAAATGCGCAGGAAGTTTAAACAAATGCGTAGAAATAATGGACAAATGCATAGGATCTATTTTTTAGAGTTTTTGACAGTTTTTTACTTGAAAATTTTGAATTTTTCTCTATTTTTGGTTTGTTTGTTTTTGTTTCATATGTTTTTGGCAAATTTGAAATGCATACACACACGCAAGACAGAAATGATCTAATCTAAATCAGTATGAATGCATAGACACACTTACAAATCTTAAGGTTGGCAAGGATGATATCTACTGAATCCCCACTTGGATAATAAAACCCAGCCATGCAATTCAAAGCGGACAGCCTAGGAACTTGGAGGCACGGGCTCCTCCTTATAGTGCACTCACTTCTCTGGCACACCAAGTTCCAAATTCAATAGGTCATTACTTCCCAAAGAATCTCTATCTCTACTATGAACCGTGAGTAATGTGGGGTGTCTTCACAGGTTGGGCTACCTGTTGCACCAGTAAATAGAAGGATTTGTGGCCACTAAAAAAAATCTTGTAGTAAGGACATTCATTTAGGTGGTTGTGATCAAGTCATCTTCCCAATTAAGGGGGCTCTCCCAATCTTTTCAAAGCAAGGTTTTCACCTTAACAATGTAGGGACTTTAACACACCACAAGGGTACTAGAGGAGATTTTGGTTGCCACAACAAATTCACACCCGTCCACTATGAGACTAGTCATAATGGAATTTTTTGTATACCAGTTTGGATGGGCTTCGCTTTAACTTGTTACCAGTTGGGTCATTCCTTGGGGTGAGTACCTCTTTTCCCACCAAAGACCGCCCTCTAAAGTTTATAATAGTTTCTCTTACACCCAAGGTCCACGAATGGTGAGGGGAGAGGATACGTTGTTATAAACTGGGATTACAATTAAGCTATAAAGAAAGACACAATAGACAGATTGCTAAGCTATAGAAGACATATGAAACTGAAAAGTATGTCGTATTTTAAAGCCCAAACAAGGATTATGGTTTATTTTGCAAAACCCCTAGGAATCTGCAAGAAAACCATTAATAATTTAAAATTTGGGGTCTTCAGATTAACGACCTACAAAATAGCCTAAAAGCTACCAGAACAAACAGAAACTTGTTAAGATAGTTAGCAAAAACCAAATGAAGAGAAAATAGAGTTCTACAGATGCAAAAATGGAAGCATAGAAATAGTCAATAAATGCACAGAAACAGAGAATAAAAGTGTAGGAACAGTAAATACGCAGTAGCAGTCAACAGATTTGCCAGAGGATTGGATGAATGTGCATGATCAGTAAATCCATAGCAAAAGTGAATGAATGCACAGCAATCATGGACAAATGTGCAGGAATGGCCTGTAGAAATTTTCACATGGAAAAACTAGAAAAAGATGTCAATTTGTGGGGGTAGTCCCCACGGTGGGCATAAAAAATGTATGCAAAATAGATGTCTAACTACTCTAAATGAAATATTAACTAATCTAATTAATGAATCAATCTAAATGCAAACACAATGAAGATTACAAGTTTAAATGAAGCAAAACAATAAAGTTACCTTCACCTACCCAATACAGCTTGTCTCCATTACCCTCCTAGCTTTGATTTCTTGAATGTATGTTGAGCTCTTAGATTTCCAAATGAAGCTCTTTTGTCCAAGATGCTACCAAAGTGTGGAGATTGTATGAATAAATGCAAAATGGTCTAAAACCTTGATTATGTAAATGGATGATGGAATGCTTGTGAAAATGCTTGATTGTTTGGATGCTTGGATGCTTGAATGCTTGGATGCTTGAATGCTTGAATGCTTGATTACCTATTAGCTCACAAAGGGAGAATGATGCTCCTTTTATAGGATTTTGGAGGACCTAAGCCTAGGTGGCATGATCCTAGGGTGGAGAATGAAAGGTGGAAGACCCTAAGGCTACTATTGACTTGGTTAAAGGGGTTGAGAGAAAGGGGGATATAGTTGGAATGTGAGAGGAAGAATAGGGAGGATGTTCCTCCTACACTGACATAGAGGAGAAGAAGATGGAAGGGAAAGACACACGTCAGGTGTCTCACAAAGACCATGGAGAGGAAAGAGGAAGGACTTATTCCTCATGAGGACTCTTGGTACAAGTGTCCCATGAGTCATCTTAGACTCTTAGAGGTGGCTTGAGAAGCTCCTTAAGAATAGGGATTGCTTCTTGAATTGGTGTAGAAGGAGACATGTGGCCATGAGACCAAGTCTTATAAGGCCACATAGCCCTTAAGAATAGGACATGTGTGGGTGAGGAAAATGATTAATTATTAATTAATAATAATTGATTATTTTAGCTAAGGTGATGTGTTAGGTGACTAGGTTTATGAGGTGGACTAGGGGACTTAGTCATATTTAGTGATTGTGTATTTAATTAAATCACTTTTAATAGGACTAATTTATAAGACCTAGGATAGGAAGAATAGACTAAGTGAATGTATTAAATAAATTAAAATAATTTACTTAATAAATAGAAGAAATAAAAATTAATTAAATAATAAATATTTAATGAATTCATTAAGTCAATATTAATTAAATAATAAATATTTAATTAATTAATTAGTGAAGCCATTTTTTAGTGTATACACCGAGCAGAACTTAACAGTCTTCTATATATTGAGGTACATCTCAAGGAGTGCCAAAAAGGTTGATTCATGAAAGTAGCATTGGATATACCCGATGCCTATTGACAGTCTAAGAAAGAGGTTGATTCAAGGATGGCAGCATTAGATTCCTGATACTAAGTGACAACCTCTATGTTTAAAATCCTCTAACAAGGTCGCACTTAATAGTGTGTTTGTGACCTTTAACAAGGTTGGCTCTTAACAGGGCTCACTTCAGAAGAGTGAAAATTTGGGGTGTCAATCCCAGTGGTTTTTCCCTTAATAGGGTTTCCACACTAAAATCCATGTGTTATGTGTGTATGATTCATTTCTTTACCATTTTGTATCTTACATAATTTATTCTGGATATATTGGTATACTTTGCATATTTACTATATTTCGGTAAATACATGACTGCTTATTGATAAACATTAAGAAGAAGGTTTAACAAAGCAATCCGACAAGTAGTAAATTGATATAAGTTGTTCAAGGCATTCATCTTATAGGATAGAAGATAACTTGAGAAATAACTTGTGGTTATAAGTTTTGAAGGGTTGATTTAAGGATTAATTTTTGAGGCCATTGATTCACCCCCCTCTCAGTTATTACTAAAAATTGGTATCAGAGCTTGTGTGTTTAGAAGGAAGGTTTCAAGACCTAAGCCAAAGATCATAAGATGAATAGATGAGATGTGCCCAAATTGAACAAAGATAATTTTTCTTCATGGAAGAGAATAATAAGACTCCACTTATCAGGTATTGGTAATGATGTTACTCAATACTTAGATACTGAATATGTGTTTCCCACAAGAGCACCAATAGTTAAAAAATGAGAGAGAAGCATGAACACAACTACATGATGATAGAGCTTTCTTCCTAACTCTCTGATGTTGAATTTGAAGATGTCAAAACCTGCAAAACTGCAAAGTAGATGTGGGACAAATTGATGCTTGTTCATGGTGGTGACAAGAATATTTTGAGAGCCAAGGCATAAAACCTTAGAGGAAAGTTTGATGATCTCAAAATGAAAGAAGGTGAAAACATCACTCAGTACAGTACAAGAATCAAAGAGGTAGTCAATGCTATCCGAGGAGTTGGAGGTGTACTAGAAGAAGATACAGTGGTAAGTAAACTTCTAAGAACCTTACTACCTACTTATGCTATTAGAGTATCTTCCATTCAAGATATGAGAGCAGTAGAAAATAGAAATGTTACTCTAGACAGTTTAATTGGAGGACTGATTTCATTTAAGATGAATAACTTTGATAATAGTGTCTTACCAAACATAGAGACTGCATTCAAAAATTCTATGAGAATAAGTAAATCAAGTCACAAAAACACTATGAGAAAAGATAGTGATAGTGAAAGTGAAGAAGATGATCTTGGTGAAATTGAATCACTTATGGCTAGAAGAATGCAGAGAGGCAAAGGTAAATTACCACTTGTTTGATTTAATTACAAAGAGATATGACACTTTGCTGCAAGATTTACTAACAGAAGAAAAGATGACAAAAGTAATGACAAGTCATTTGAAAAGAAGTCTGATAGAGGTGATTACAGAAGCTACCGACAATCAAAAAGAAGAGATACCCGAGACTATAAGGACAAAGGAAAGAAGGCCAGTTACCTAGAAAAATGCAAGGATGATGATACTGACACTGAATATGATGAAGACATCGAGATGGTGTTTGTGGCTGTAAAAGATGATTTAGATGATGATGATGAAAGGTATGTAGAAACAACTCTCATATCTAAAATTAGAAAAAATGATGTTTGGATCATAGATAGTGGCTGCACTCACCATATGACCAATGATAAGCAAAAATTTGAGACTTTTGAATACTATAAAGGTGGTTCAGTAAGAATGGGAAATGACACACCTTGTCCAGTTGAAGGTAGAGGAACAATAATGTTGAATAACCAAATAAAGTGTGAGAATGCTTATTGGGTAAATGGATTGAATTATAATATATTGAGTGTTTCTCAGTTGAATAATTTAGGTCACAAAGTATCATTTGAAAATAAGAAGGCAAAGATCTTCAATAAATTTGGAGATATGATTGGTATCGATGAGATGACAAAAGGTAAGTTATTCTATCTGAATGATACCGACTCCAATTGTTTGGTTGCTACAAATGAAGACATATGGTTATGGAACAAAAGATTGTGTCATGTGAACTATGACAACATGATAAATATTAGCAAAAAGAGAAATGTCAGAGGCTTACCGATAATGACCAAGCCCAACAATATCATGTGTAAGAATTGTCAAAAAGGTAAAATGACAAAGTCTAGTTTTAAAAGAAAAACCCATACATCTGATGCAATTCTAGAATTAGTCCATACTGATTTATGTGGAC
>MU225892.1:141000-153305 GCA_018584345.1 Thuja plicata
AAAATGTAAAGATAGATGAATTTGCAGAGAAGAATGAACAGGAAAGCACTAAAGAACCAGAGGACTACAATAAGTTCACTTACAATGAGGAACCTAACACTCTACCCTACCAACAATGTAGAGCTCCTGAGAAATAGATCATTGCACCCAAACATCAGGCTGCAAATACTAACAGTCAGGATAATAATCAAGATAATGTACAAGGTGATGAAGAAAAGAATGAAGAACAAAATAATTATCAAATTGATAGACAAAGAGTTGTACATGTACTTGCAAGATATGTAAGAAAGAACCTTCCAGAGATCCATATCATAGGAGATAAGAAAGATGGTACAAGAACAAGAAATAAGTCTCTAAACTCAAGCTGTCTAATTTGTGAGTTTGAGTCAAAATCTGTCAATGTTGCACTTGATAATGAAGAATGGATAAGTGCTATGAATGATGAGATTGAACAAATTGAGAAAAAAAAAACATGGTCACTTGTGCCAAGACCAGATGACAAGAATGTCATTGGTACAAAATGGATATTCGGGAATAAGCTGAATGAGAATGGAGAAGTCACAAGGAATAAAGCAAGACTAGTATGCAAGGGGTATGCACAAGAAGAAGGAATTGAATATGGAGAGAACTTTGCACCCATTTCTAGGCTAGAAGGAGTAAGAATATTACTTGCTTATGTTGCATATAAATTATTCAAGGTATATCAAATGGATGTCAAGTCTGCATTCCTCAATGGAATACTTGAAGAAGAGGTATACATTGAACAACCAGAAGGGTTTGATGATCCAGACAAGAGGGACATGGTATGTAGACTTCACAAAGCCCTATATGGATTGAAACAAACACCCCAAGCCTGGTATGAAAGAATTCATTCCTATCTTATAAGTAGTTGATTTGTAAGGACTAGTGAAAATAGTAATCTTTATTTAAAGGAAGATACTGATGCTAACACTTTGATTGATGAAATATTTGTTGATGACATCATATTTGGAGGTAATGATATGCTATGCAAATGAGATGAGCAATCAATTTGAGATGTCTATGTTTGGAGAGATCAAGTTCTTTCTTGGTCTGCAGATCATGCAACAATGTGAAGGTATTTGCATTACTCAATCCAAATACATTAAAGAGGTCTTGAAAATATTCAAGATGGAAGAATCCAAACCACTTGGAAAACAAATGGCTACTGGACGTAAGTTGACAAAGGAGGACAAGACATTAGAGGTAAATAAGACTTTGTACAGATCAATGATTGGAAGAATCATGTATGTCGTACACACTAGACCAGATATTGCACATGCAGTAGGAATAGTTGCAAGATTTTATGCTAACCGCAGGGAATCACATATTACTGCTGTGAAAATAATTTAAAGATATCTGAAGAATACCGAGGAATATGGCTTATGGTATAGAAGAGAAGGAAAATTTTAAATTTAGGTCTTTACTGACACTGATTGGGCTGGAAATATTGATGATCGGAAGAGCACAACTGGAGGAACATTCTTCATGGGTTACAGACTTGTCACATGGATCAACAAGAAATAAGGATGCATCTCACAATCTACTGCAGAGGTAGAGTATGTTGTTGCTGCTACAAATTGCTCAAATGTTGCATGGATCAAATAGTTACTGGAAGGTATGCATATGAAAATTTCAGAACTAGTAATTATCTATTGTGATAATACAAGTGAAATTAACATTTCCAAAAATCCAGTCATGCATGCTAAAACAAAGCATATTACCATCAAGTATCATTATTTAAGAAAACAAGTTCAGGCAAAGGAGGTGATACTTGAGTATGTGCAATCAAAAGAACAATTGGTCGATATCTTCACCAAGCCACTACCCAAGGATGCATTTGAGTACTTAAGAACGAGACTAGGGGTCAGACCCTTGTCTACTGGTTAGTAAGCTGACTAGAAGGTTCTATCAGCCTACATATTATCAGAATATCATTCATGTTGATGCAAGGAAAGAAATTAACTTCAAAGCTAAATCTATATACAAACAGGTATATATCTTCACCAAGCACCAAAGCATATTGTTATATTGTTGATGGATAAGGGAAATTCAAGAAATATATTATGGATAGAAAGAAAAATCGGCTTGACATTAATGTCAGATATTTGTGAGATATTTGTTTGGCATTATTGTCAAAGGGAGAGAAATTATCCATATTATCACATCCTTCTGGAAAGGGATAGAGATTATCCATTGTCACACTACTCCAACAGGGAGAGATTATATCCTTAGGGAGAGAGATTGTATGGAAATCTTATACAAAGGGAGAGTTGCTGACAAGTGAAAATAGAAAACATCAAAAGAAAGGAGAACAGTCAAAAGGTAAGAGTTTGACACAGAAGGAGAACACTTCAAATCAAAGAAAGAAATATTCTACATCCATCTAGTGAAGGCATTGAAGACAGATAGAAATCCTGCAAGAATCAAATCAAAGCTACTTGAGCTTACTGAAAACCAAACATTTGTAATAGTTACATTAGGAAAGCTTGATGAAACTGTATGTTTCATATTGTATTAGAGATAGTATAGTATGATAATATAGTATGTTGCTGTCAATGCCAAAGGGAGAGATTGATTACATGTAACTGATTAAATGTTTGAATATGATAAGTTGATAATCATGCAAGGCACTAAATTAGTTAATGTATTGTATTGTCATTGATGTCAACTTAATATAATCTGTATGGTCATGTGAATAATGCCAAAGACTTCAGAGAACCAAAGGAACCAAGGCTATGCTATCATTAATACATAACAAGTAAAGTATTCACTAAGTGACAAACAACACCAAAGGAGTGCACCCGACGGATAGAGAAAAAGAACAAAGTCACAGTGATACCTGACGAGAAATTGCACAGCACTACCAATGAGCAGAGTCACAGTGTTGCCCAACGAGAAAAGCACAGAGTAACTTGAAAAAATAAAATACACTATTTCCTGATGGATGGAGATCACAAAGATAACTGGAGTCTTTTTGATGAAACAATCAGTTGTCATCGATGACTAATTGCAGTAGTGACCGACAAAATAGAGAGTTCAGAAAATGAAAAAATATCTAGCTGGCAAAGCTAAAAATAGACTTAACTGGTTGTCTACTTTATTTTATTCAACCAAAGATAAGTGATTGATTTAAAGCTGATTTGTACAGTTGGAAAGAAGATATCTACGAGAAAAATCAGGAGTTATGCTTTAAACCTAATTGGTTGGATTGTTTATCATGCCAAGAACCAAGAATCAAGAACCAAGAAATAAGGAATATTGTGTCTATATAAGAGACAAGATTAATTCATTTACGAAGGGGATTAGGGGGAGTGAATAGAAAGAGGATGCTAAAGAGAAACTGATGAAGAAAAACTTCATGCAGTGTTGATGAAACAAGCTGAAGGAAGAGCTAAGGAAATCTACAGACACCGACGAATAGTGAGCACACCATCACAGAGCAGAAAGTATGGAGCACAAGGATTGAATTGATACATTGGTCAGAGAGGTAATGTACTTAAATAGATCTGAAAATTTTCAATTCAAAGTTGCATTATGAACAGGTCATAGTGTTTCAGTTTAACCATTGAAGCATCAAGTCTCTTAACCGAGCAGGACTTAACATTCTTCTATATATTGAGGTACATCTCAAGGAGTGCCAAAAAGGTTGATTCATGAAACTAGCATTGGATATGCCCGATGCCTATTGATAGTCTAAGAAAGAGGCTGATTCAAGGATGGCAACATTAGATGCCCAATACTAAGTGACAACCTCTATGTATAAAATCTTGTAACAAGGTCGCACTTAACATTATGTTTGTAACCTTTAACAAGGTTGGCTCTTAACAGGGCTCACTTCAGAAGAGAAAAAATTTAGGGTGTCGGTCCCAATGGTTTTTCCCTTAATAGGGTTTGCATGTTAAAATCCATGTGTTATGTGTGTATGATTCATTTCTTTACTGTTTTGTATCTTACATAATTCATTCTAGATATATCGGTATACTCTGCATATTTACTATATTTTGGTAAATAGATGACTGTTTATCGGTTTGTTAAGAAGAAGGTTTAACAGAGCAATTCGAAAAGTAGTAAATTGATATAATTTGTTCAAGGAATTCATCTTGTAGGATAGAAGATAACTTGAGAAATAATTTGTGGTTATAAGTTTTGAAGGGTTGATTTAAGGATTAATTTTTGAGGCCACTGATTCACCCCCCCCCCNGATTCCCCCCCCCCCCCCCCTCTCAGTTATTACTAACAGGAACGTCACTTCCTTTAAGAATATCTTCAAAGAGAAAACAAGATTTCACTTAGAATTATCTATGGTTAATGATTATGTTATTCAAAATGGGATGGATGCCCAGTCCTTTGTCCGGGAGAAAAAACTTTGTAGTGCCTTAGAGGAAGTGATTCTTCAAGAAGAGATTTACTAGAAATAGAAGTCTCATGAAACTTGGCTTGCAGATGGTGATAGGAACACAAAGTTTTTTCATGCATCAACTAAGTTAAGGCGCTTTCATAATAAAATTAATCAAATTGATTCCTCTAATGGCCTATTAGAGGATGAGGAAGATATAGCAGGTGAAGGTGTGTCATTTTTCTCAAATTTATTAACTAAACAATACGTTCACCCTTCTCCTTCCCTTCTAGACACCATCCTTAATTGTGTTTCCGAGATGATAATTCTATGCTTATGGCTCCCTTTTCTCTAAAATAACTTATGGATATAGTTTTCTCCATGGCCCCAGATAAAGCCCCAGGATCCGATGGGATCACCATGCTTTTCTTCCAACAATGTTGGGACTTTATGGGTAATGATTTATTACTTGTGTTAGAAGAGGATAGAATCCACAAGACTATGCTTAAAGAGCTTAATCATACTTGGATAACACTTATCCCTAAAAAAGATAATCCTAAAACTTTTTCTGACTTTCGCCCTATTTCACTTTGCAATTCTTTATATAAAATCTTTACTAAAGATATAACTATGTGATTATCCAGAATTCTTCCTAAAATTATATCATATTAATAAGGGGGTTTTGTCCTTGGTAGAGAAACTTCAAAGGGTGCCATTTTGGCCCATGAAATCTTGCATTCCACCTACCTACAAAATAATTCTGCTATGGTCCTTAAGCTAGACATGATGAAAGCATACGATCAGGTTGACTGAGACTTTCTTCTATTGGTTCTTACCAAACTAGGTTTCCACAAAAAATGGGTAAAATGGATCCAAGCTTGTATATATTCTCCTTCATTCTCGGTCCTCATTAATGGATCCCCTAGGGTTTTTTTCCCATCCTCAAGATAACTTAGATAGGGGGACCCACTTTCCCCCTTTCTATTTGTGCTAATGGGTGAGGGCCTCAGCAGATCAATATGTCATACCCGACAGGTGGGTATTTGGAAAGGCATCTCCTTGAATGATGGGGAAGAAACCTATATGCACAACCTTTTTGTAGATGATACCCTTATATTTGGTGAAGCTTCCATTATGGAAGCTTGAAGTATTAAACAAGTCATTGATAAGTATTCCATGGCCTCTCGTCAGTTAATCAATCCAGCTAAATCAAAAAAATCATTCTTAAATCTTACCCCATTAGTTCAGCGATGTCTTCTTAATTTATAGGGATTTTCTTTGGGGGAGTTCCCTTGTCGATATCTTGGAGTCCCTTTCTTTTCTGGATCAGAAAAACATCATTTCTAGGATAAGATAATTTCTACAATTTCTCAACAGATTCTCTCCTTGAAGCACAAATGGTTGACCTTGTCTGGAAAGTTACTCATGAAAAAATTAGTTTTGAATTCCATTCCCATTTATCTAATGTCGGTGTTAAACATGCCTAAACACTCAGTAGAGGAAATTCAGTCCATCTTAAGGAATTTCTTGTGGGAAGATAATGTATTTGAGAAAAATAAGTTGCCCCTCCTTGCCTGGAGTAAAGTTTGTTCTCCTAAAGATAGTCAAGGTGCAGGTATCAGAGATATGTCTTTACAAAATAAGGCATTGGGTGCTAAACTGCTTTGGAAATTATAACAAAATCCAACATCCAAATGGGCCAGACTTATGAGACTTAAATATCTTAACTCTGACAAAAGGGAAAGGATCTTTACAACATTAGTTTTACCTCGAGGCTCTTCCATGTGGAATTTTATGGTGTCCTGTCGGGATCTCATCTTGCCTTCCCTTTCTTGGCTAATACATGATGGCTCAAAAGCACAGTTTTGGGAAGATTCATGGAATCGTCATACTCTCCTATCTCATACTTGGGATTGGAATCCTTTGTAGAATCACCTCAAACAAATATGGGGCGACTGTGTTTCCCATTACTTTGTTATTCACGATGGCATTACACTTTAGAAAGATCTTTCTAAACTAAGTGGTTTCTATGATTTGGTAGAAGAACTTCTTACACTGCTCTCCTCTAGGGGTATCCTCTTTTCTCCTCTTGAAGATGAGCTCATTTGGCTAGGGTCTGCTTTTGGGTAATATATGGTCAAGGCTTGTTATAAGTCATATTTCCTTCGTCAATCCTCAGATTCTTGGCCTACAAATTTTCTATGGGGCCCTGCTTGCCTTCCCAAGGTAGGCACCTTTTCTTGGTTGGCCATTCAAGATAGGGTCCTCACTGGTGCCAGGCTTGATAGATTGGGAATCACAGCTATCTTTCCTTGTACATTATGTGGATTTTTCATGGAAACTTCTCATCACTTATTCCTTCAATGTCCATTTTCTCTTGATTGCTGGTATTGGCTTATTCAACATCTTGGATGGTAAACGACCATTGGTCCTAACCTTTGTGACTATTTCAAATCCTGGCCTTCCTTACATAAAGCTTCCACATTTGCGCCCCTTTGGGAGATTAGCCCCTCTCTAGTCATTTGGAATATTTGGCTTGAAAGGAATGAAAGAGTTTTGAGGAAAATATCTAATTCCTGGGTAAATGTGCTTGGTAAAATTGAGAGGGCTATATCAGAAGTTATGCTTTCTTATCTTTTCAAGTTGATTAATTCCAAAAATATCTCTTCAAAATGGGATTTCTTCATTCATGACAATTGGCCTTTGTTACAGCCTCTTCCACCACATGGATGTCATTCTTTTAGTCCTTCTCCCTCCCACTTAAATGCAACATGGTCATCTCCCCCACCTGGATTTTTTAAACTAAACTACGATGGTGCCTCTAGGGGAAATCCAGGCATTTATGGAGCTGGAATTGTTTTAAGAGACTCGATGGGTAACATAATTAGAGCAGCATGTAATAAGTTACCTCCTGATTCTAATAATGTTGCAGAGATTGAATCCCTTCTCCTAGGTCTTTCTCTGGCAATCTCCATGAACCTTTATAATCTCATTATTGAGGGTGACTCAATGGTGATTCACGACATTGTCTCCTCTAGAAAGACTTCCTCTTGGAAATTAAGATATAGGTTAGATTTGATTCTTAGAAAACTGGAAGCCCTTCAAAATTTTGAACTGACTCATTGATTTAGAGAAGCAAATATGGTCGCAGATTTTTCGGCAAATAAGGCTATTGATGATCCACTTCCATTCCAAGATGTGGATGAGTGTTTTCTTTCACATTTTACATAATGATTTTGAATATGTGTAATTCATTTTAGTCATGGATCTATTTTTCTTGAATTATGCTCATTCATGTATTCCGAACTTGTATATTCATTCGCATATTATATAATAGGGAAACTCAGACAACCTGTATTCATATTGGAAAGATATGGTTTTTTTTTTGGTTTTACATTACTACTAATTGATCTTGCTAGTTTGTTGTTTAGGAGTATATGCAGGTTCCTGGACTGGTCGGTACATGTTCTTCTTTTCTAGATTTCGAGGGAATGTATTTACATGTCTTCCTTCTGGCATGGGTGGGGGATCTGTGCGACCTCTAATGTAATTGACATTATGTGCCATGGCTACTTCTATGTCTGGTAGTGTTTAGGTTTTCCAAGTTTGGCCAATTCTTTATAAGGTTTGCTTGACTGTACGTTGTTTCTCTATAAGGTATGCTTGACTGTACTTTGTTTCTCTATGGGCGATGATGTGGAGGTTTTCTTTTCTAGGTTCTTTCCTCCATGATTCCTTGTTGAACCTATGTAAAACATAAAATAAAAAATATATATATAATAATAATAAAATAAAATAAAAATATAGTGCCTATGGCCACTTTTGCCAAAAAAAAAATCATATTTATAAGTTCATAAATTATCTCACTAATTTTAACTTTTAATTAAAAACAACAACAAAATTTGAAAATTAGGAAAAAATAAAGTATAAAACCAACTTACTAGGAAAAAATCTAACCTATTTTTTTTGTGTGTATAATCTCCCTTGGATACAAAAAATAATTGCTAAATAATCCAAAAAAATGACTTTATTTAAAAATCAATTTAATAGTTCGCACTTTTTGCTTTTTAATTGATTTAAAATTTGAAAAAAAATGCCTCTAAAATATGAGGCTTAAGGGGCATGGTTGCTCATGCGACCTGCCTAGTCAGCCTTGGGTTTTGTCCAAACTAGGTTCGGCCGAACCGGATCTGGCCAAACTAGGTCCGACTGAAATTGCTTGTCTGGCATCCTAAGTGGCAACCAAATCAATAAAATTTGTAGAATTTCATAACTTTTGACTTCTGCAACTGATTTCTCTATAAAAAAATAAATTTTCTGAAGAAATTGAAAATACCCTTTTGTAGAGCTTGGATTCAAGAATTTGATCATATAATTTTTATTGTGTCTTGATTAGATCTAATATATTATAATTACAAAATACTACAAGTATGTATTTTAACAATCGACAACACGTTGATTCAGAAAAAGAAAAAAATAGTAAATCATATCATAAAAATTAAAAAATCATATGGTTCACTAGAGGAGAGACTCCTCTTCGAGAGTGTATAATTTTTTTTTGATTGGCATAGATTTGATAGGGAAAATAAAGTGGGAGATGAAAACTGTCAATTCCGAGTAAGTTAGACTTTGAATTGCTATAACTGAGAAAATATATATTGAAAATGAAAATTTCTTTTTATATTCACTGGATATACATGTCATCTAAAGCATATTTTGAAATCAGAGGAAAAAAATTATTTTCATATAGTTTTTTGGTGGGAGGTAGACCCGTTGATTCGCATTATTTTTCAACAATTAAAAAATGAGCATTAAAAATTACAAAAAAATATCAATTCTTCTACAATTTGTTTGTTAAATGATAGGCATAAACTTCATCCATTTTTACTCATTTTATCAATTTATATCATCTTCAAATTCCAAATTGAAATATCACTTTTATACCGTTGAAGTTGAACAGTTTTGGTGTTGTTAACCTTTTCCTTTATAAAGTGTGACACAAGTTTGTACTTTTACCCTATAATGCAAATAAATATCCAAGTCTGCAATTTAGTTTGATTTAATTTATAATAATAATACATTTTCTTAAATGACTTATTAGATAATGAATTATTAAAAATATGTGATGTTACAAAAGCTACACTCATTAAAGAATTATAAATCAATTCCCAATTATATCAAATTTCTTAATAATTTATCATATATAATAAAGTAAAATGTTTTTCAATCTACTTATTAAAAAAATATATTAAATTATTAGACCTCTAAAATATTCAAAAAATATGAATACTACTTAAAATTATAATCAAATTGTTGATATAAATATTTATTTCTATTAATTAAATACCATACAAAATTGTTGTTTTGGATTTAAGCAAAAATAGGTTTTGAGGGGACCCCGAAACCCCTTGTACATCGAGTTAAAAAAGATTTTCAATAAAGACCCCCAAGACAAAACCACAAAAAGGAACACTGATGCAAGAGGCAAAACCAGTAAAAATAGAACAACAACCAGCGACCAGCAAGACAGAACACACCAAAAAAGGATAGCAATAAACAACAACAAAGACCAGAGACCAAAAGCTAGGCCAGTTCCTTAAGAACATGAGACACCCACTTTTCTATAATTTTGACTTCATCTACCATATCATTTAGATTTTGGGAGGCAAAGGCAACTCCTTGTCTCTTCTTCCTCAGACTGGCTCGCGTGCATTTTCTAGGGCCCTCGTTGGTAGAAGTGCCCACACTGGTGCCCAGATCAGTGTGGCCTGCACTCACTGTATCTGTGCTATCCATGGCCTTAGTCACTTTACTAAGATCATGCACAACCTTCTTTATGCTATCACCACTTTCCTTTAAAATATCCACCAGTTTGTCCTCATGTGACTTAAGCTTTCCCAGAATCTGCCCAACTTTGTCTTCTATACAAAATAATAGTTAAAAATATAAATATGTAATAGTTAATTAATATGGTTATAAATATATAGATAACTATATCAATCTCAATGTAAATCTTTAAAAAGATTAATATATAATTTTGTTTTCATTACATCTTTCAATAAGACATACATCAAACAATTTAAATTTGATACAATTCATGAGAATACATTGAATTTTAGAGTTATGTATTTATGCACAAGGAATAATAAATAGACATTAATGACACTAATCAATCTTTGAAATTTTTAATTTCCATAAAAAAAATGCAAATGTATAATACTTAATTATCATGTATAACAAATATTTAATTAAAATTTATTACTCATTCTCAATCTCAATTTAGAAATTTATAATTTAATTAACAATATTAAATATATAAATTTGTTTTCATTGCACCTTTTAATAATAAGACGTGACATGCTTTGTTAGACAATTTAAATTTAATTAAGCCAATAGGCTTACTCCCGGGGAGATGCCCGTCGGGATTTTCAGACATTCCAATAGTCTTACGCCGTTAAAAAGCTCCTATCGGGAAACATTTATGGCACACGACTGTAGGAAAATGGTGCAACCAGCTGGATAAAAATGGGTTTGTACGAAAGTGATTATGCCACGTTAAGCTTAAGGTGGCTACGACTGTGTTACACCAAACGGAGGCATCAATACAACGAGATGCGTGGCACATGGGAATAAATTTCCAGATCCCACTCCCCTAATTTATAGACGGCCATTCACTTTACTTCCTCTCATCTTCAATTGCAAAATCACTCATTTCTTCATCCAATTTTCATACTTTCCTCTGTGACAAAATTGATCACTTTATAATCAGAAGAAGATCATGGGTGAAATTATCTCATTGAATCAACCATTTACGTGAAGTTGATTCCTTTAGACAAGGGCAGGTTAGTTTGGAAGGTGGATCCATGGAAGCCAGAAGTCAGAAGCAAGAAGATAATCTATGGGACACTTTCTATGACCACATTCAAGACTTTGCTTCCCTGAGATCTATGGACGAAATTGCTGATTTCTTGAAAGAAATGTAGAGTCATCTTTACAGGGCTTCTATGGTGGGGAACGCGCATACACTTAACCAGTTGATTAGGGAAAAGTAATATCTGATTCATCAAAAAATTAGTACAAAAAGTTGATAGAAGATCGGTAGCAGGGCCTGAATTTCCTAGGGGAAAAAATTATGATGGAAGTACTGCTACCTTCCATGGCCATGAACAAGTTGTCCAATTATTACTTCAACAAATCGAGGGGGATGTAGAAGCCGTTGATATTTTGAGCTCTGCAAATTGGGAGGGAAATAAATGGAACCCCATGGGATATTGCTTTGTTGGATATGATTGCAGAATGAAATATCTAATTTTTTAGACTATTACCTTTCTTTTCCACGATGGACAACCAGAAAAATGAGATGTTATAGCCTCACTACTAGAAATTAGGCACGGAGACTTACGAATAAATAAATTCTAGAAATGTATGAGTTTTGTTTATTGCAATTTTGAAGTTAATTGAATGGGTGTTTGAGAAGTGTGTATAAATGTTACCTAAGAAAATTGTTTATAAAGTTTGTCAAAGAGGTGGATAAATGTTGAAAGAATATAAATGCCGCCGATTTCAAATACAAATTTTGAGCAAGGTGTTTAACATTAGAACTGCAATGTCAATTGGTTCTCACTCAAGTTGCTCAGTTAAAATGAGCAGGATTAAAATGATTGTCCAAATCTTGTAACGAAGTATATTTTTATATATAAACTATAATGGGTCCACAAAAATTATTAGAGTGAATAATTGCATTGCTCAATAGATCGAGGACTAAGCCCTGCACCGACATAAGAGCAGTAGAATTAATCTGGAAATTGAAAGATGTTAAAGCCCACTTCGAAATAGGTGTCTTCTTTTTGCAATCCTATTTAATAACTCTCAACAATAAAGGTTTAAAATATGGGGAGAGATCTTAACAGTTAAAATTATAACATTGTATTTCTGGAACAGTATAATA